>CAJQZJ010034157.1:2962599-3001352 GCA_907164525.1 Lophiomys imhausi | reverse complement strand
CCCCCCCTGTCTCAAAATATTATATGCAATGATAACTCTAAAATGTAGATGTTAATTAGCCCAATATTGATAACATTTCATGTTGTGTACCTGCACAGAATTCCACTACACATCTTAATAATATACAATTTGTCAGTTGTGCCTGCATAAAGCTGGGAAAATGTTAAGAAAATATTTTCTATTTACATTGAATATAACAAACAAAACACCTAATTGAGTATTTTTTTTAAAGAAGCTCAAATTCACAGAAATAGTATAGACTGTTACAATAAAGAAATGCACATTTAGGAAATATAAATTTTAAATCAAGATCTAAACCTAATATTCTGTACTGACATATAAATGAACAAGTTAAGGTTTAACCAAGGTGGAAGAGATAACAAATGGTAAGAACTCACTAATGAAACACATTCACAAGTAGAAAAAGTAAGAAGCTTGTGAAACTCAAAATATTGAAACCTTCATGGGAGATAACCAAAGTACTTTGGAAACACTAAACACACATTTCTAGTGAGTGTGTCTGAAGAAACAAAGCTCCCTTTTGGTAAATGTCCTCATCAAATCTAGACTGAAGGCCATCCTAGAAGGAAAAACCCTTAAAGCTTTTCTCTTAAAAATCGAGGATAAGACAGCAATAATGCCTATTTTGTCAAATAGTATCAAAGTAGACAACAGATTATCCCACACAATTAAAAAATATAAATCAAAGGAAAGAAGGAGCAAAAATAACCATTGTTATGAAAATGTTGTTCATTTTGGGAGTGATAGAGAAAAAGTGAGCTTACCATTATTGCCATTAATATTGCTGGTTATAATTTAATATTCAAAATAAGAAAAATGTAATGAAACTAACAATTAGAAAACCCATTGATGCAGTGAATGCCTCATTCAGATGCAACATAAAATAGCAAGCTCCTAAGGCTAAATCTTAACAAGCAAAACATAAAACGTCCATAGAAACAAGTCTGAAGTTCAAATATAATGATGACTACAACATCACATTTTATATTTTATTGAATGTTATTTGTATTAAAAATTTTATGTGACAAAACTCCATTGCAAATTAGAGGCTAGGTTTCAAGTGACTGTTGGTGACAATCTCTAGAGGATTTTAAGTGAGTACATTTTAATGGCTTTTGCATACAGAGGATACTCTAAAATCAAAACCACCAATACTTAGAGGCAACATGTTAGATAAAACATTGTCTAATGAGTCCTTCTAATACACACATTTCAATATGAAGCAAGCTACTTACTGCTCAGTGAATGACTAAAAGACTAAAAACAATCCAGAGTTTCTACAGAATGCTTTGTGTTAGCCAGTCAGCCTATGAGGTCTTTCAATTGCTCACAAGGATCAAATATTTGAATATTTCAAAACTGAACTGGCATCTCTAAGAGGTCTATCTTAGCACAAACTGTAGTGTACAGATTCATCTTTTATTCTCTTTTCTTTTTCACATAGCTTCAAAAACACTTTCAATTTCCTTGACCTGGTAAATATATCTGAAACATGGACCTGTGCTGTGGGCATCTTGACTGCTGCTCTGAAGGGTTGGTAAGGAACTGAGCCAACCTTAATAAGTTGGTTATTAAGCCTTGATGAACATCTAGGCTGAATCCATTTCATTGCTTCTGTGAGTAGAATTGCATCAAAAATAGACTTACAAATTTCTCTGTGATAGGCAACAGGGTCCTTTGGGTGTGTACCCAATGGGGTGCAGTTGATCACTTTAAAAGATAGAATCTTTCAGATTGGTCCAGAACAACAAATATGGGGCCAAGGAGTCATGGGACAGGGGAGCCAGTCTGGAGTAAGAGGGGTGTCCAGGCATGACCAAACACTAAAAATATCTCCTGAGATTGGCAGGAATAAGACCCCTCCCCTCCTGCCCAAGCCTGAATATCTGGGTGCACAGGGCCCTGTGACCCCACCTTTTCCCTTGGAGGAGATCAGGTAGCCTGGTAGCCAGATTAATTCTTCTTTCCTTATAAAGTCTTCTCTAGCAGCACCTGGAATTCCTCCTTATGCAAATGAGGCGCCCTCAGCACCCTGGCCCCAGCCAATGATGTCCACTCACTCCAAAAGCTCCTACCCACTCCCTAAAAGTTTAAGTAGCTTTTGTTCCCTCCAATCAAAGTAACTGTGTCACTTGAGAAGTCTGTTTCTTGTTGCACTCACAGAAGCCTGAGGTCTCTTTCACACACACCCACACACACTTCCTACCCCTGCTTCCTCTCTCAAGCTCCCCCAGTCATGGCTGCAAGCCACTCATCTATAAAATGTGGGGAAATGGAGGAGCCTGAATGACAAACAGATGCTTTGCAGTGCTTTCTGCTTGGAGCAAATGAAATTGTGTCCACTTTACTATGTGTACTTTTAAACATACTGTTTTAAAGTCAACACCTATTTTTTTTAACATTTATTTATTTCTTCAAGTTACATATCAATCATAGTACCGTCCTTTCTCCCCATTCCTGTTCCACCCTCCTCTTACCCTCTTCCCCATCACCTTCCTATCTGCTTTTTTTTTAATATAAGTGTACCTTTTTCCCCCCAACAGCTCCCTCTTTTAGTTCAATAAAAGGTTCCTTTTCTTATAACAATAAATACAATACAAAACAATAAGAATAACTAAGCCACGATTATGAAAGTTATAAGCTATAACATACATTCCCAATGTCCACTCCATATGTATTTGACAACTGATATTAATATTCTACTATCTATCTGTCTCAATGAGTTTAAAGTTCTATACCTAACTCAGTTTCCATCCTAACTTGCATTACCAACTTAAAAACATCTTCATAGGGGATCCAAGATGGCGGCGGCTGGGGTGGACGTATTTTGATTTCGGGGTCAACAGTCACAAGGTGGCAAGTGTTGCAGGATGCTGTACAAAGGGCATGACCCCTTCTAAATCACACCCAGATACACAGGGACCACAGAAGATGCCTGGGCAGGATGCCCCTTCCAACTCTCGGACACGCTACGAAGCCTCTGGACCCGGGAATCGGAATAACCCATCCCCCCAAAAGGAGAAATACCTGGTAAGTTCCAACCTAATACCCAGCCAGCAGATTCAGAAACCATGCAGAGATAATCCCCACCCTGCTTGCACTCCCAGGTCTCACACAATTATCTGGGAAAGGTTGCTACCCTTGGAAGTGAAGTAGCTCCACTGCAAAGTGCCTTCAGATCCCAGTCTGTGATGTCACAGGCCAGCTTCCAAGCCTTGGGAGCAGAAAGGCTACTGGAGCTGAACTGCAGATTTACCCCTTACAAGAACCAACCCCGGGCAAACGGTGAGATATTTGAAACTGTCCTATATCGAACTTTTGTACTAGTAAGGGCCCTTCCAGCAGGGAATCAGAGCTTACTTGTACACATCTCCACCACCTGAATTAATTAGGTCCCCACCTGGGAGGCAGGACTGAATGACTCTCCTTATAGGGTTGGAGTAAGGCAACTCCTACACCACAGTGCCCCCTTTGGACCCAAGTCCAGAAGATAGCAAAAAAAAAAAAAAAAAAACCAGAGCGAAATGTCTCCAACAAAAGAAAGCAACACTATTCCGTCCAGCCAGAACCACCTCATCACAACTGAAACACATGAAAACGATGATAATTCTACATTATGGAAAGTGATAAAGTCCCTTCAAGAAGAACTTAAAACTATGAAGGAATTCAAATAAGCCACAATTCTACAAGTCAAAAAAACGAATAACATCATTAAAGAGCTCCAAGCCAAGGTGACCCAGCTTGAACAGGAAAAGGATAAAGCAATGAAAGATCTCCAGACAAAAACAAGCAAACTGGAGAAGGAAATGTACAAAACGAACACTACCATTCAAGACATGAAAATAGAAATGGAAACAATAAAGAAAACACAGTCAGAGTTAAAAGAGGAAATGGAGAATCAAGAGAACTACAGATGTGAGTATGAAAAATAGGATGCAAGAGATGGAAGACAGGATCTCAGGCATGGAAGATTCGATGGAAGAAATCAGTACAACTTCAAAAGAAAATGAGAAGGCTAAAAAAATCTCTCACCCACACATTCCAAGAAATCAAGGACTCAATGAAAAGACAGAACCTAAGAATTATAGGCATAGAGGAAAGAGAATACTCCTGACTCCAAGGTCCAGGAAATATCTTCAACAAAACCATAGAGGAAAACTTCACAAACCTAAAGAAAGAGATGCCAGTAAAAATCCAAGAGGCTTACAGAAGACCAAACAGATTAGATCAGAAAAGAAACTCCTCTCGGCACATAATAATAGAAACTCCAAATGTAGAGAACAAAGAAAGGATATTAAAAGCTGTAAGAGAAAAAGGCCAAGTCACATACAATGGCAGACCCATCAGAATCACACCTGACTTCTCCTCAGAAACTTTAAAAGCTAGAAGGGCCTGGACGGATGTCCTACAAGCCCTGAGAGAACATAGGTGCCCAGCCAGACTACTATACCCAGCAAAACTCTCTATCAACATAGAAGGAGAAAACAAGATATTCCATGACAAAATCAAATTCAAACAATATCTCCTCACAAATCCAGCCCTACAGAAGATCCCAGAAGGAAAATTCCAACACAGAGAAGATAACTACACCCAAGAAAACAGAGGAAATAGAAACCTGCACAGCAACTAAACAAAAGAGAAACACAAGACAGCCAGCTATACCAGAATAATGGGAAATAACAACCCCTGGTCACTAATATCCATCAACATCAATGGACTCAACTCACCAATAAAAAGACACAGACTTGCAGACTGGATCCGTAAACAAGACCCATCTTTTTGCTGTATACAAGAAACACATCTCACTATTGAAGATAAACACTACCTCAGAGTAAAGGGCTGGGAAAAGATCTTCCAAGCAAATGGACCCAGGAAACAAGCAGGAGTAGTCACCCTAATATCAAACAAAATAGACTTCCAATTGAAGTTAATAAAAAAAAGACAAAGAAGGCCATTACATACTCATTAAAGAAAATATCCACCAAGAGGTCATCTCAATATTTAACATCTATGCCCCAAATACAAAGGCACCTACATTTATAAAAGAAACGCTTGTAAAACTTATATCCCACATCAATCGAAACACTTTAATAGTGGGAGACTTCAACACCCCACTCACAACTATGGACAGATCATCAAGACAGAAGCCAAACAGAGAAATAATGAGTCTAACAGAGATCATGAACCAAATGGACCTAACAGATCTCTACAGAACGTTTCACCCAAACACAAAAGAATACACCTTCTTCTCAGCACCTCACGGAACCTTCTCCAAAATCAACCATGTAGTTTGACACAAAGATAGCCTCAACAGATACAAGAAAATTGAAATAACCTCCTGTATCTTATCAGACCACCATGGAAAAAAGCTGGACTTCAATAGCAAAAGAAACAACAGAAAGTCTACACTCACATGGAAATTGAACAACTCTTTACTAGAGGACCACTGGGTCAGGGAAGAAATAAAGAAGGAAATCAAGGACTTCTTAAAATCCAACAACAATGAAGACACAACATACCCAAACCTATGGGACACAATGAAAGCTGTGCTACGAGGAAAGTTCATAGCACTAAGTGCCTTCAAAAAGAAAATTGTGACAGGTCATATTAGCGAATTAACAGCTAAACTGGATGAATTGGAAAAAAAAAAGAAGCAAACACTCCCAAGAGGAGCAGAAGGCAGGAGATCATCAAACTTAGGGCTGAAATCAACAACTTAGAATCAAAAAGAACTATACAAAGAATCAATGAAACCAAGACTTGGTTCTTCAAGAAAATCAACAAAATAGACAACCCTTAGCCAAATGAACTAAAAGACAGAGGGAGAAAACAAAAATCAACAAAATCAGAAATGAAAAGGGAAAAATAACAACACACATTGAGGCAATCCAGACAATATTTGGATCCTACTTTAAAAATTTATACTCCACCAAATTTGAAAACTTAAGTGAAATGGACAATTTTCTTGATAGATTCCACCTACCGAAGCTAAATCAAGATCAGATAAACAGTCTTTTCTACTTATTCAAAAGTGTACTTTGATGCTGAGAAGTTTTAAATTTTGATATAGTCAAATTTATGCATTTTATAGTTTGTGTTTTTGGTGTCATACCTAATAAATATTTGAAAAATCTTAAAAAAAATCAGATAAACAGATTAAACAGCCCTATAACTCCTAAGGAAATAGAAACAGTCATTAAAAATCTCTCAACAAAAAAAAAGCCGAGGGCCAGATGGCTTTAGCACGGAATTCTACCGGACCTTCAAAGAGGAGCTAACACCAATACTTTTCAAACTCTTTCACAGAATAGAATCTGAAAGAACATTGCCAAACTCATTCTACGAGGCCATAATCACCCTGATTCCTAAACCACACAAAGACCCAACAAAGAAAGAGAACTTCAGACCAATCTCCCTCATGAACATAGATGCAAAAATACTTAATAAAATACTAGCAAACCGAATTCAAGAACACATCAAAAGTATCATACACCATGATCAAGTAGGCTTCATCCCAGGGATGCAGGGATGATTAAACATATGAAAATTTATCAGCGTCATTCACCATATAAACAAGATGAAAGAAAAAAAACACATGATAATCTCGCTAGAGGCAGAAAAAGCATTTGACAAAATCCAACACCCCTTCATGCTAAAAGTCCTGGGGAGAACAGGCATACAAGGACCATACCTAGAAATAATAAAGGCAATATTCAGCAGGCAAGTGCCCAACATCAAAATAAATGGTGAGAAACGTGAAGCATTTCCTCTAAACTCAGGGACAAGACAAGGATGTCCACTTTCACCATATCTCTTCAAAATAGTACTTGAAGTTCTTGCTAGAGCAATAAGAAAACTAAAGGACATCAAGGGGATAAACATCCGAAACGAAGAACTCAAATTATCCCTATTTTCAGATGATATGATAGTATACATAAGCGACCCCAAAAATTCCACCAGAGAACTCTTACAGCTGATAAACACCTTCAGCAGAGTGGCTGGAAACAAAATTAATTCAAAAAAATCAGAAGCCCTTCTTTATACAACAAACAAAAGGGCTGAGAAAGAAATAAGGGAAACAACCCCCTTCACAATAGCCACAAACAACATAAAATACCTGGGGGTAACTCTAACAAAGCAAGTAAAGAACCTGTACAACAAGAACTTCAAGCCCTTGAAGAAAGAAATGGAAGAGGCCTTTAGAAAATGGAAAGATCTCCCATGCTCATGGATAGGTAGGATCAACATAATAAAAGTGGCCATCCTACCAAAAGCAACATATAGATTTAATGCAATTCCTATCAAAATACCAACACAATTTTTTATAGACTTGGAATAGCTCTGCTGTGTATACACCCAAATGCCTCTTCACAGAATCATAAGGAAGTTTCCTCATCTATGTTTATAGCAGCCTTATTTGTATTAGCTAGAAACTGGAAACAACCCAGATGTCCCTCAACCGAAGAATGGGTTAAAAAACTGTGGTACACCTACACAATGGAATATTATTCAGCTATCAGAAAAAATGAAATTATGCAATTTGCAGCCAAATGGATGGAACTAGAAAAGCTCATCCTGAGTGAACTAACCCAAACTCAGAAGGACACATATGGCATCTATTCACTTATAGTAGGATTTTAGCTATATAGTAGAAGGTATCGATACTACAACTAACACACCAAAGGATACTTGGACATAGACTTCTTATTTTTAATTTTTATTTTTTAATTTATTTTTTATATATTAGTTATATTTTTTCTATTTTTTAGTCTTTTTTATCTATTGTATGCTTATTGATTTGTTTGTTTAGTAGTTCTCTCTCCCAGGCAACGAGACACTTTTCACTGATGGTACTGCTTCGTAGATCCCCAATGAATGAAGAGGCTCTTGGCCCTCATACGACCTCTCAACTGAGATGAGGGACTGTTATATAAGGACACCCCACCCCAGAGAAATGGGATGGAAGGATTAGGAGGTAAAGAAAAAAAATGAAATGTGATGTTTCAGCCTTTTACTACTAACTGTCATGAACTGTTTAGGATAATTAAGGAATGCAAACTAATGGTTATGCAAGCCAGTCATTCTGTTAGGTACTATGACAGCCTATTATAGTTATTTGCTAAGCTAATCAGAAATAAACCTGCTAAGAGACAAGCAACATCTGCTTACCCTAATATAAGAGATAGATAGGGCCTCTTCAAAAACCTCAAGAGATCTGCAGAATATGGCATTCAAAGATATTTTTGTAACTTTAGATTTTTTTATATCAAGACATATCAACTCCTGACAGTACCCCCTATTCTCCTCCAAGTAGAAGATGAGCATCAAAGAATCTCCAGTGGGAGATGATTGAATTAGTCGCAAGCCTATCTCTTGGTAGGAAAAGCCCCTTGCTCCAACTGTAGACAGAATGCTGTCCAAAAAGGACAAAACCTGGAAGCAGGTAAGTCCACAGCCTAGCTCTGCCAAGACAGGGTAGGTAAGTCCTTCATAACCCCTGCTCTACAATCAATGTCTGTCAGTGAAGCGGGGCCAAACGACTGAAGAGAGATGCTGTAATGTATGGAAAGAAAATGGGAACTGTCCAGACAGCCACTGGTATGTCATTTCTTAGTTTGGGAAGCTGCAGACCCTGTACTTCCTATAAAATCAGATATATTTATCCCTCTCAGGTCTCTGAGGTGATTGAAGAACAGATAGATAAAGTCTCATAATTAAATTTTGAGCTGTTTAGGAATCAAGAGAGTGTTATACATCTAAGAAGATACTTTTAAAATTGTGTTGCAATTAGTATGAATGTTGAGTCAGATATAGAACTTTAAACTCATGGAGATGTTTAGATAGTAGAATGTTAAAGTCAGGTACCAAATACATATGGACTGGTCATTGGGAATATACGTTAAGCCATATAACCCTCATAACTGTGGCCTAATTACCTCTGTTGTACTGTACTATATTTATTATTATAAGAGAAATAGCCATTTGTTGGACTGAATGGGGAAACTGTAGGGGGAAATAAGATATACCTTAAACATAAAAGAAAAAAAAAGGGAAGAGGATGGGGGGTTGAAGGTGGGAGGGTAGGACTGGAGGGGGAATAGGGAGGGGACTGGGATTGAGATGTAACTTGAAGAAATAAAAAATAAAGGGAAAAAAAACATCTTCATAGACCTAGAAATTCCTTTTAATTCCTAAACAATTTAAAATTTAACAATTCAAAGAATGTTACAAATTTTAAATTTATTATAAATGAGTGCCAATACTCCCCTACACATATATCTTCCCACTGCCTGCCCCATGATGGAAATGTGTACAACTATGGAATTAGTTAACAAAACTTTAGAAGTGACAACAAAAGAGGACATCTCAGAGGCTCTTCAACCTGTAGGGTACCCTGAGTTCTGCAAACTATATTTAGAAGGAAGCTCCCTGAAAACTGTACTTCAAAATTATTTCTTCACTAAATTCTCCCAGAAGGATTGGATACCCTGATTAGCTGTCTAATCACCAACAATAAAAACCAAAATAAGTGAACTGTAGAGAAATGCCAACAGTAACAAAAGAGATACCTCAAGCAATCATAGATAACTTCAATGTTTGAATACAATCCAGGAAGTCTTTCATTAGAAATAGTTTTATAGGTTAGTGTACTTTCAATTGTACAAAAAAACCAAGGGTTTCTAAGTAAAGAAACAACAATAGTAAACTAAATAATATTTACAAGTACAAGCACAAATTCTCAGACACAAATACTAATGTAGCTTTGAATAATAAACAATCATGAAAATGTAATGTGTGGCAAAGTAAGTTGTTTTTAAATTATTTCAAACCAATTCTGACCTCTGAAAATGTTGTCATGTATTTTTAAATTGATTTTCTTGTTTCAGAAACAGAAACAAATTCTTCTTTACCATCATCACATCTAAATTTTCTGAACAGAAGTCTCTCAAATGTCAATTCCTTCATAAAAGTTTGAAATAGTTTAACTTTCAAGAGAGAATCTGGGTGATTATGTTTACATAAATTAATTTTCAAGAACTTTAATCATCCTCTAATAGTTTCTTAGTGTAGTTCTATCTCAAATAGCATATTATTCTGTTTTTATCATAGTTCATTCATCACAATATTATTTCTCAAGAATTTAGAAATTATAATAATGGCATTACTAATTCTTTATTATCTTCAATTTTCTCAATCAAGTGATTGTAATTTTGAAATGATAAAAACAAAAGCTTCTTGTATAATACTTTTTCTTCTTTCACAAAATAACTGAAATAATACTGAAGGCTAAATGAGAATAAAACACTGATATTTAAAAAAAATTTCTGTCCAAAGTACCCTTCATTGTGTTTGCTTTATAATCCATAAACTTCATGTTTAATTTATAAACAAGTATAATGTTCTCAAGAAAGGAAAATTCAAGCATGTTCTCTTCAGGTGGGGTGATACTTATGCTATCCTCCAGGCTGATTGATATAAGTGGCTTTTTCATACAAAACATGGAAATTTTTTCAGGACTATCTTTATGTGATAAGTCTATTCTTGAAATATGAACAGGAATGTCTGTCCCAAATTGGACATGGTTCAGTGGGAAGGCAATGCCACCAAAGCAGTAAAATGATGTGAGACTCATTCTAAGAGGAGCTTATACGTTTCTAGAGTATTCTTTGAAAACAATTCCATTGTGATGGGATATATATTGGCAGTCAATAATGTATAACACCCTATAGGTAACTCTCAAAAAATTATAACTTTCATGAACACTTTTAAAATGGTAGCATTTCCTCTAAATAATAGCTCATGTCATGGATCACTTATATTAAAACAAGCCATGGATTCTGGAGGGGAAAATTATTTTTTAAATGAAAATATTAAAGCAGTAGAATTTTCTGAAAGAAAATGAAGCCTATTCTGATGTGATATTCTGAACTTGAAATGGCATATCTAGAGAGAGGGATTATTTTAAGAAGGAAAGTGCCCATACATAGCCTCACTGCTAACAGCAGTACAAAATGACACTAAGGGTGGGGGGGGCCTGGAAGGCCTGGGAAGTTTTCTAACTTAAAAAAGATTAAAAAAAGATAAATTAAAAAAAATAAAGAAAGATGGGTGTGGTGGTGCACTCCCAGCACTCGGGAGGCAGAGGCAGGCTGATCTCTGTGAGTTCGATGCCAGCCAGGTCTACAAAGTGAGTCCAGGACAGCCAGGACTGTTACACAGAGAAATCCTGTACTGAAAAAAAAAAAAAAAAAAAAAACAAAGAAAAGAAAAGCAAACTCTCCAGAAAGGAGTCAATTTGCATCTTTTAAAACTTAGCTCCTGAAGAGGAAGCTTGCTGCCAAAACTATGGACCTGAGCTAAAGTCCCACATCCACACGTGAGAAGAAGAAAATCCACTCTGCTACACACACACACACACACACCATAGAGTGGCACACTTGTGCCCTCTGCACACAAATGATTAAAAATAATTTTTAACTTTAAATAATGATTTATCACAATTTTTCAGAAAACAAGCTTCAGTTTTTTTATGTCTCTAGAATAACTCAGATTCAGTCTCCCCCTATCTCTATGTGAATATAACATTGAAAAGAGTAAAAAAAAATTTAGAAAAGTATGACTACGCCGAGGAATAAAAATTATTGCAAAATACCTGTAAAATATGCTAAAATAACTGAAATTCTATGGAGTTTGAGTATGTTAGACAAAGTTCCTTATTTCCTCATTTTCTTTTTTTTTTTTCTTGGATTCAATTTTTTTTTTATAAATACTTTATTTTTTTTCTTCAAGTTACATCTCAGTCACAAACCCCTCCCTATCCCGCCCTTCCACCCTCTTCCCCCCAGAAGTTTCCCCTTTCAGTCCAACAGATGGTTCCTTCTCTTATAACAGTACATATTATACAAAACAACAGATATAAATATGCCACATTTATGAGAGTTAAATGGCCTAGTATACCTTCCCAATGTCCAGTTTATACATATTTGGCCCCTGACTTTAACATTCTACTATCTAACCATCTCCATGAGTTTAAAGGTCTATATCTTACTCATCATTCATATTAACTTGCAACACACTTTTAAGAGTATCTTCTTAGATCTATAACACCCTCTTGATTCCTAAACAACTCAAAATTTAACTATGAGACTCTAGCTGTCTATTCTTCAACCACCTCAGAGACCTGAGAGGGATAAATATGTAACGCTTCCTAATGGTATCATACCTAGAGATACTTAAAAATAAAATGTGAACCTCTGACCTCTTGATACCAACTGTCTAAAACGATCTAGGATAGTTAAGTAAAACAAACTCCTAGTCATGCAAACATGTCACTTTGTTAGCTACTATGACAGTCTATCAAAGATATTCTCTAAACTACCTAGTAATCAAGTTGCTAAGAGACAAGCAACATTTGCTTATCTAAATACAAGAGATGGATAGGGCATCTTCAAACACCCCAAGAGATCTGCAGAATATGGCATTCAAAGATGTTATCTTAAATCAAGATTATTTTTTTTTATTTCCAGACATATCAGCGCCTGACAGAACCCCCTATTCTACTCCAAGTAGAAGATAAGCATCGAAGAACCTCCACTGTAAGATGGTTGAATTAGTGGCAAGCCTATCTCTTGGCATGAAAAAAACCCCTTGCACCAACTGCAGATAGACTGCTGTCCAAAAAGGACAAAACTTGGTAGCAGGGAAGTCGACAGCCTAACTCTGCCAAGACAGGGTAGGTAAGTCCTTCATAATCCCTGCTCTATAACAAATGTCTGTCAGAGAAACAGGACCCAAAGGCTGAAGACTGATGCAGGAATGTATGGAGAGAAAATGGGAACTGTCCAGGCAGTCATTGGTATGTCCTTTCTTAGTTTTGGAAGCAGCAGGCCCTGCACTTCCTATATAAGCAGATATATTTATCCCTCCTCATTTTCTAAAACCTAACAGCACCCATCCTCCTGCAAAAATACTTCCATTTCAGTGACAATCTGAGTGATTGTCAGGTGTCTATGAAAATCAAAATTTGCATTGCAGTATACCTCAAGAACAGACATCAATTTTTTTACACAGAAAGTAGAGCTGACTAGCTTCCCAAACCTTACACTATTTCAGTGATTACAAGTTAATTGATCTTCTCTCCACTGTGAAAATCCAGCTGAAATCCCTGGTTCTCTCTAAGGGCACTGTAATGAGAAATCATCTGTCTTAGGAGGTAGAGATTTTAAGCCAATTTTCTGGAAAGGGACAAAAGGGAGATTTCACTGCAAAAATTTCCATCACTGCAAATGTACAGTTGATTTTCTTAATAATTGTATTTAGATCCAAACTATAGGAATATCTCATAAGATATTGGAAAGTGAAGCTTCAAAGGAACAAGTGAGAAGGAAAACAAACTGTCCACACATCTAAAAGCAGAGATTTCGTGTTTATTGTCAAATTTCTTTGTAAACAGAAATGGAGATTTTAAGGTTTGTTTTCTGTTAAAACCTGGGGTGTGAATGCTACATATTTGTGTTAGTTCATGTGCTCTAACAGTAGAAGAAAAGCTACTACAAACAAATCACTGAAATAACAACACAGTAAAACAAAGTAAACTTACACAAGTGTCACATAAGTATCTGACAGCGTCAGGACTGTATCCAGCTGTGACCTTCTCTCACACCTTTGGAAAGGTGTCCAGGTCTACACACTTCCTCAGTAAGAAACAGAATAAAGGAATGCCATCTTCCATCTACTTACATGCAAAGACAAGATCACCAAAACAAGGCAAATTCTGGTTCCTCTGTAGGAAAAATTGTATCTTTTCTATTAATAAAAATATATAAATAAATATATTTATTTTATATAAATAAAAGAGGAAATATTGTATTTTTCTACCCCTATTCTTGATGCATTTATTATTGTTCACATAAATCACAGATTAAGATATTCCCATGAACAGATTAAGTTCTTAGATTTTCCTTCATAAAAAGATTTGAACTTTAGCCCTACTGGGATGCCACATTTAATTATATTTGCAGAATTTTGAAAAACTTATAGAAATCTCAGTAAAGAGGAAACAGTGTAATGGCAGTAGTGAAAATTAGACAAATTAGTGGAATTTGACATGTCCAATAATTTTTAACAGAAAATTATCCTTAGCTTTTAGGGAAAAATAATATTTTATAATGGCATAAAAACATTTTTACTTGTAGACTGGAGAGACTATGTAAGTAAAGTGTTTGCATTGCAAGCCTAAAGATGCTAGTTCAGTCCCCTGAACTCACATTTCAATCAGGTGTGTTTTTTTCCCTTGGCACCTTACATAGCACACTTTGATTATTATGAGATATAGCCCTCAGAGAGGAAGATTCTAGATTAATTCTAGCTCTATTCTTACAAGTACTATGTCTAGAGTGTGTAATATCTTCAATAAGCTTATGAACCACAATGATGACCAGCCTGGCAAAATAGTGGTACTTTCGTATCTGCTGGGTAACAAACAGCTCTCTAATTGGATATAAGACCCACTCAATAAGAGGAAATCAGATTTTGGTACTGTGAATCTAGTCAACTATCACTGACTAGAGTGGTTATAGGTGTGCCCACTACTGTCATTTCCCTAAGTCAATGTATTTCTAACTGTATTCTATATACTTACTATACCCATAGATAGGTATGCTTTATCTCTCATCAAAGAAACACCTTTTGCATCAGGGTGCTATAAAGGTCTTCAATGAGACCAAATGCAGAGAATCAGTGGCTATGTGTACCTGGCCTCAATTAGTACATCTATGAATAAATACATAACCTTAAAGCACAAAGAACGTCATGGAAGTAGAGGTTGAAAAACTGTAAAAGCCAACAGAGCAGGAAATCTTTTGGTATATAGTATCTTTTAGAGATGACAGTAAACTGTATGCATGAATTCTCAACAATATGATTGTGTAAATAAGAGCTGAACAGCGACAACATCCTGAAGTGAACAGGGAAATTTCATAAGGTCTCCAGTCCAAACCTAGACAGAGACCTAGAGACAACCAACAGCTACTGAGAGATGGAGAAACAATTTTCTCGAGGGATAAGCCCACTGATAGGCTATCTAATCCTAAATGTTCAAGCCTAAGTGCATGTACATCCAAGAACACTAAATGGACTCAGTAGTGTGTGTGTGTGTGTGTGTGTGTGTGTGTGTGTGTGCGCGCGCGCGCACGCACACAAGTGTACAAGTGCTTATGTAACAATAGTAATTATAAGAGAAGGGGTCTTGAATTGAATTTGAGAGGACATGAAAGGAGTTGTGTAGAAAGAGGGAGAAAAATGATGCCCATGTGATTCACATGTAAGAAATTATCAAAAGTTAAAAAATTAAGTTTATAAAATCCAGGTGTGGTGGCTCACACTTGCAACTGCAACACTGCCCCCATGGACCCAGGAAGAGCTCTGGAGCTAGTCACCCGGCCAGTGTAGACATTGGGTCTTCCCTCCAATGGAAGGCTTTGTCTCAAGAAATAAAAGTTGACAGCATCTGAGAAACACCACTAGTTATCTCCTGGCTTCCAAGAACATGCACACATAAATATATGAACCTATGCACACAATATAAACCCAACATGATTGGACTTGCTAATTATAAAAGTACATTGAAATAGCCAAGAGTGGTGGCACATGCCTTTAATCCTACCACTCAGGAAGCAGAGGCAGGCAAATCTTTGTGAGTTCTAATCCAGCCTGGTCTACATATTGAGTCCAGGACAGCCAGGGCTATTTCACAGAGAAACCCTGTCTCAAAAAGTCAAAAAAAAAAAAAAAGTACATTGAAGTTTCTTGAGAAACATTCTTTCAGCTTATGTATAACTTGGTTATTTTCTGTTTTGATGTTTAAAAATCATTTATCCATTTACTTGCAAATGTCTTAATTAAAGATTTGTGAAGAAAAATGTTGCTCTCAAAATAATTTAAACCAGTTTTTGTTGTTGACAGGAAAACTGAATAATAGAAAAAATAATGTAATATGTTCCAAATACTTACTGACCAAGAATGGAATGTAATAAATTTCTAGTATCACACTCACTCTGTTATTTGATGATAAAATAACTACTATCAATGAGATACTTGTTAGTTTCATATCTGTTGATAAGTATTGAGAACAGTAACAATAATTTTCTCCATTCTATTTACCTTTGTGTCTGCATTGCTTCACAAACATATTTTAATTGAAAATAAAGATTTTCTTAATGTCAGAGTTGTAAAAAATTAAGACAGAAAAACAGCAATAAGGATTCAAGTAAGAATTATATTTCATGTCTCTTAACGAATGTGATTATAAGCTCTAGTCAGTTAATGTCAACATCTGCAACAATATCTCTTTGTTACTATCTCTAGTGCATAAGAGCATAAATTGGCAGACTTGCTACTAATGGATTATTCCATTGTTGTATTAAGATCTTGTATGATAATAGAACATCCATTAAGATAAATATTGCTTCAAAGTTGTAATGCAGTTTATAAATTATTTTCCTATACATACCAGACAATATTGGTTTTCTTTACAATAAAACCTGAAGTGTGCCAAGTAGACTGCCCTGAACACTAGGATAATATTAGTGGTGTTGTTTTATCATCTTAACCAAGTTTCCATCCAGCAATACATGGAAGCAGGAGAATATGAAGACTAAAAATAACAATCTGTAGTCAGTTGATTCTGAGTCCCAGGTGTAAGGCTGTAGTATATTCAGAATCCAGGTCTCAAGGGAACAGAGCACATTTAGGGCAATTAAATGACACTATCTTTTATCTCATGAAATGGTCAAACTCTATTTTTGCAGTCAGCAGCAATTATTGGCCCATTATCCCTTATTTACCCCTGAGGATTGCTACAGTCTTAGTTCTCCCCCAAACATTTGGGCTCCCTGCACATCAGACTTAAGGGAAGAGCCATCAATATGCAAAGAAAAGAGAGCACAGCTATGGGAAATAATGATACAATTGGCAAGATAGGTTTCCTCAAACTATTCATGAAAATATAATATACATATATATGTGTATATATCTATGTACAATCATTTGAAAAGTGCACACCAAAAATATACATGCTAACACAGAGTATATAGCTATGGTAGCATTTTAGGGAACTGTGAGGTAATTCACAAGAGTTCACTTTGCTTAATCATTTCATAGAAATACATATAGAGCCTATGTACAAAACACTGCTGGGTACTGGCTATGCCATGACCTCAACATTAAAAGCAGACCTCAATCTGCCAAGAGATTTAGTGGGGGCAAGATCAGACAGGTAATGATTTCAAGGTGGGGTGTAATTACAGTCTTATGAACAGGCCAGGCCACACTGCACAGTTATTGCCACTTAAATCACTCTGCCTGGAGCAGCAAGGGCCAGGAAATAAAGAAGAAACACCTCAGAAGTGCATTCTTCCCGAGGAGACCTCAAAGACACCAACACAGGGCACTTTGTTTCAGTCTGTTTTCTGATGCAGCTCAGAATGGAACAGCATCTCTTTGATCCAGACACCCTTTTGTTCCAGGCTATTATGAAAAATATTTACACATTAATCTTAAGAAGGAAACATGGCTACATTTTCCAATCTTACAGGTGCATGATCTTCAAGAACATTGCATACTTTGACTGGCAAAGGCCAGAAGGTTGCTCTGTATTTGAGAAGTCAGATACTACTAAGTTTCTTGGGAAAGGGGTGAAAACCAGTCTCACTGATTTCAATCACTGAGATTTAGAAATGACCCTACCTTGAAGAAAGGGACCATATTGTCACTTACTCAGTGGAGCAGTGTGTTAACAGCTGGCTGGATTCATTTGATATATTCACAGTTTCTGCATTTCCTAGACTGGGACTCTACTGGTTAAAAACTCCAAAGGTAGAAAAGGAATCCTGGGTATCACCGCTATGCATCTTGTTTTACTCAGAACTTCCTCTCCAGATATTGATCCAACTGGCTTCTCATCTCCCCCCTGAGCCAGCACTGCTCAAACTGATTACCAAACAGAGGACAGTTTCCAGCACAGCAGTGGAGGTCATCAGAAGGCCTAGAGCTCTCTACTTTTTATGTTAGTATTAAGCAAACTTATTTGTTTTAGAATACTCCAGTTAATCAAGATTAGGGAGTGGGAACCTTCATACATAACATGTCCTTCTAACTAAATTATAAATAATAATAATAAGATAAGGCTAGGGAGATGGCTCCAACTGTGGGCCTTATTTCAGATCCTCAGCACGTATGTAAAAAAGGTGGATAACACACACATGTTTTTCCAGAACTAGGGAGATAGAAACAAATGGATCACAAGAGTTCACCAGCCAACCAGTATACCTGAATCAATCTGTAAATTCCAATGACAGTGTATAGAAGTAGATAACTATATTAGTGAGAAACGTTGTCTCAAAAAATAAGGTAGGCCTGTCCCTAGAGGTATTGCAAATATGACTGCTATGTCACATGTGCATCAGTAGGTGGAAGAGTGGAGAGAGGTTATATCTACATTCAGTGTTGTGACCTATGAACATCTGAATGAATAGTAGCCTAACATTCCTGGGAAAAAAGGCAAGTTGGATACCAACACAATGTTGGCACCATGGAGTAGCTTGTGATGATGATTAGACCAGTACCAGGCAAGCACCAGATGGGCTCCTAGGACAGGAAACAAGCCAGGCACTAGAAGAACTCTGCATGGACCTGAATATGGGGGTTGTGAAGACCAAGCCCTGGGGTGAGATCTGTCCCAGATGGGGCCACAAGAGCAGGAGAGCTGTCCATCCCCCTCACATGCTGCATTACTCTAGAGAGCAGGCCCAGCACCTTGCCTGGGTAACACACTACAGCTGTTGTGGGTGTTGGGGGGTTGTGGGTGAGCCAGCCCTGAGAGAGTGAGTGTGGAAGAGCCACCCCTGCCTTCTGTCTGCTATGCTGTGGTGTTGGCTAGGGAGAGATTCCCCTCCCTTTTCCCCTCACCACCATTGGCCAATAGGAAATCTGGCCCAGATGGGGTCACAAGAACCAGAGAGCTGTCCCTGCCCCTCACATGCTGCAGCACTTGGGAGAGCAGGCCCTGCACCTTTCCATAGTAGAACTGGCCCTGCTAGTTGGGGTTGCAGGTCCAGAACCAGGGCTTTGAGTTGGCCCACTCCAACATCTACCCCATAGGTGAACTGCTGGAGTACAAGAAGAGGCCAGTTCCACAACCCAAAACTACAGGATCTCCATGACACAGGACAATTACAGCATATCTGAGAGGAGTTCCAGTGAGGTTCCAGTATTGATAAAATAGCAGAAGCCAGAGGCCTTGTACCAGACCAAGGAGTCATTTTAATGAATATTTGCAGGCAAAAGGTGTAGACAAAAGGGAATATTGTGGGACACACTGAGACACACTGAAGCTTTCACAATGAGATTTTATTTTTTTATGCTGGGACAGATGGCAAGGGTGGAGTGTGGGTCTGAGGGGAGGTGGGAGATGAGGGGATGTGGGAGATGAGAGGGAACAGGGTACATGATGTGAAATTCACATAATAAAAATTTTTCAATTAAATAAATAGGGTGGAGAGTGATTGAAGAAGGCACCAATGCTGACCTCTGAGCTACATGTATACATACATGTACCCACATATACATGTGCTTACATACAAATATGAACATGCATGTACAACACAAATAAATATCATAAAGTAAAATATTTTATAAAATTGATTTGTGCTCAAATATGATTTGTCACTATACTGACATATTTCAGTATTTCTACACATTTACTCTTTAAAGCAATTATTCACTCTTCATTATTTAACTAGTGATATAAATGATTTTAAATGCAATAAAGAGAACAGGATAAGACAGACATGCATATATTATCTTTACATATTTTAATACAAAAGATTTTGCACCCTCATAGATTCCTTAGTTGTGGGGTTCAGCATGCAATGTAACACAATCTTCTTATACTAAAAGCTATAGAGGCTCATTAGTAGAAAAATTAAATAACAAGATATTAGAGGACATCAAATGGCTAGGAAATTAGAGCTTTACTCTGAAAAATAAAAAGAAAGCTTTTCAACAAGAAAGTGAAATGGTCAGATCTAGTCTTAAGGAAAATTAATCTGACAGCAATGGTTATGTCGAATCAGAATGAGCATGACTGGACGTGGGAGAGCATTTTCCTAGGTGAATTTAATGAGAATCTAAATTAAAGACGTGTCAGCAGAACTAAAGAGGAAGAGCTACAAGGAATGTTTTAAAGTCCAGTCTGATGCAGTCACACTCAGACAGTAACTAATGATGCAGCAACAGAGATAAGGTAGGTGTACTCATCTAAAGTTCTGGGAGCCCTATATCTACCTGACAAGTTATGGGGAAGGAGGAAGATGTTGGAAATAAAAGAAAGTAAAATTCTACAAATATGACAATCTCAAGTGGAATACAATACAACACGGTGAAAATTAATGAACCAGCATTCAGCTTCTAAGAGACATATATAGATTTCCATCCAAAATAGAAGACTTTAAATTACCCATAGGGACAAAGAAAACTATGATGTAATGGATTTCTAAAAGAGATGTATAGAGAAAGACAATGTGACCCAAAGGCTTTCTTCTTCTGGAGGGAATGCTTGCAGGGAAACTATAGTCATGCATATCGCAGCCTGAGCTCCTGGATGACAAACGGCAAATTGTATTGACTTTTGAAAGGAAGACTTTCAAAACATGTTTATTATAGTGTTTAATTGTCTCAATATGTAAGCCAAGGAATTTATATTTGCTGTTATGAAGCAATTAACGAGGCCGACTGTGTTCCAGATGTTTCTGCGCCAACATTTGTGGCAAGATTGGGTCCACAACATCTCGCTTATGAAACTGTTAATGATAATGCCTGTCGGGAGGCTGAGTAGAGAAATGAACAACATGCAGATCAAGGGAGGACAACAAAAGAGTAGAACTACCACTGAAGTAACCAGCTCAGGAAGCCAAACAACAGTCTCCACAGAAAGAAACCCACTAAGATCAGGACCTGGTCAATGACTATCAGCCCTACGAATTGCTGCTGTAGCCTCCAACCCAGAGTCAACTGAAGGAACAATATACAACAAAACAAATTGAACAAGAACTTCAGTTTCATTGGGCTGTCTCAAGATAGGTCCTGCTCAAAGCCCTACACTTTTCCTTAGTTGACTTGCTTGGTTACTGTATTATGTCATTAAGCCTTCCTGTGTCTCTGGCTGACTTTGGACCTCAGCCAAACACCAGGGACGGCGGGTGGTTTGTCCACTTGCTTTAGGAAACAATGACAAGTTTATGGGTTTGTTTGCTTTTAAATTTTAGGTAGCATTCATTTATTTCTAGAGTTTTCCTGGAAGTCCCATCACGAAATCAAGTCTTCAATTTTCAAGCAAGTACAGGATACATAGGACCTTTTGTGACTGTGGCTAGTCAAATGTGTGCCAGTGTGCTAAGTTAGAACAGGACAATGACAAAGGACAAAGTTGGATCCCTTTGTATTGAGTGCTCTGAGAACTCTGTGTTCACGCCTAGATGTTGTTTAGATCTCCTGTTAATCCTTCATGGAATCAGGCCATTAAGTTTCATTCATCTTGGCTTCTTTTTGTCTTCATTTTGTGCCACTCTGTCTAAATGCACTGTTTTTCATGAGGATAATTTCACTGTAGAACACAGGACAGTTACCTCACTATTGAGCTGTCTCCATAGTCTACTGAACTTTCGGCTACCACCTCTCAGCATCCATCCAAACATTCCCATTAGTCACCAAGAAAACTGCATGGAATTCTCTTCACTTCCGTATTTTCTTCTTAAGTTTTTTTTTTTTTTTCAAACCACAGAAAAGCACAGTGTTAAGTCTCAGCTTGAGACAGCCTTTAAATTTCTATACAAAACCACAAAGAACAACGATCATTGCCATTGCCACCAGCCATAGGGTCGTTTGTGCTCTAGTAAAATCATAGTCTGCATTGTAAAAGTTTACTTCCTTTGTTCCTATGGAGAAAACTTTGTGTTTTATATCAATTCTAACTGAAATTCCAATTTTTGTATCTACCATAGAAGTTGTTGAAAGTGGCCAGTAACAAACTTATTACAAGAACAAAATGAAATTATGGTCTGATTGGTCAATAAGTAGGATGGTTTTCATTGTAAAGGTCTCTTTACCTGCTTGTCTAGGTTTATTGCTAGATATTTATTTTGAGGCTAATGAATGGGAGTGTCCCAACAATTTTTTCAACATGTTTTATTGAAAGACTACTGATTTTGTAAGTTGATTTTATATCTTGCCACTTTGCAGAAATTGATTATTTCTAGAAGTTTTCTTGTAGAAATTTTAAGATTTTTTTATGCACAACATATCATCTACAAATAAAGATAGTTTCAATTCTTCTTTTCCTATGTTTCCTTTTGCTTTCCTTCTCTTGTCTCATTGTTCCAGCTAAAACTTCAAACACTATGTTGAAGAGTGTTGGGGGTGGTATAGACAGCCCTGTCTCATTTCTGATTTTAAGAGGATTCTTTTCAGCTTTTCTCTATTTAGAATGATGTTGGTTGTGGTTTGTCATATTATACCCTTTATTATGCCAAAATAAGCTCCCTCCAGTCTTATTCTCTCTAGAACTTTTATCATGAAGTTACATTGCATTTTATCAAAGGCCTTTTATACATATATTAATTTATACTACTTTTGTGATTAAGTCCACTTAAACATTTTGTTACGCTTAAACTTCAGTATTTTGAACCATCTCTACTCCTAGAATAAAACAAAAGACTACACTGGATGATTTTTTTTTAAATATGACCATATTCAGTTTGCAAATAGTTTATTGAGAATTTTTTTCCACCTGTCTTCCTCAACAATACTGACCTCTCATTCTGTTTTGTTGTTTCTCTGTCTTTGCCTGGCTTTCATACAGCACGCTAGATTAGGAGGAATTTAGGGGTACTCCTTCTGTTTTTTTTTCTTGTTTTACATTTTTTAATAATTTGAAAAGAATTGATTAGAGTTCTTCCTTTAAAGTATAGTAGAATTCTACAGTGAATGTCATGGACCTTGTTTGCTGTTGTTGTGTTGTTGGAAGGGTTATTAGTTTCAACTTTAGTATTTATTGTGTGCTGTTTTATTTTTTTAAAAATATCTAAATTCCTTTCGTTCAATTTTACCAATAAAGACACAGGAGCCAGATACTGGGATGAGAACCTGCTAGCTTAGAGAGGCAGAGAAAGCACTCAGCTGAAGTTCCTATCCACCAACATCCCAGAAGCAAAAAGCCTTCCTACTCAGCTCAGGTCCCCAAAGGAAAAAGCTTGATAGCTCACATAACTGACTTTTTTATTCAGCTGAAACCCCTAGAGGACGAAGTCCAAAATAATCTAGAGGAGAAAGCCTTGAAGGAAGATCTACACCACAAGTACTTGTTTACAGTAAACAGAAAGCTCTAGGATTAAAGGTTGAGCCATCCCATAATTAGAAACAGGTTTTTGCAGTTTACAGTTTTGGGATTCACAATTTGATCAAATATTCTGCAACAGTTATAAGCCTGTTTAAATTGTTAAGAGAGTAAAAATAAGGAAGAATTGGACCTCAACTCAAATGATTAGCTATTGATGAGGAAACTTGTAGATATTGTAACATAAGGCACATGGATTATTTTCAAGGTTTCAATTTATAAAAGGAAATACAAGACAAAGAAAAAGCCTTCTGAATAGATTTTTTTTTTAAAATACACTCCAAGTAAGAAAATTATGTTTAGCATCCTGTTTTTCTCTTGAATAAACAAGATGAACTATGAATATGCAAGGTCAATATTATCAGTTCTTGGTAGGTATGGGTTCTATTATTTGTACACTAATCCTTGCACTTTCATTGGAGTAAATATTCACATAGTCAGGAAATATTTCAAATAACCCATAGATCTTTTCTATCTCCAGGCCTTTACTCTAATACTAGGGCATTTATTCTTGATTGAAGTACATTCCTTCAAACTCTCTAATCATAGCCTTGTAAATCTGATAGTATGAAGCATACTTTACAGAAGAGATGACAAGGAATATCCTTCAAAACAAGAAGAACGTGCTAGTCATCACACACACACACACACACACACACACACACACACACACACAAGGCTCATGTACCATCATGGAATAGAGAATGTAAAAACTGTAAGAGCCAGAGGTTGAGGAGGACAGGAGCAAAATACAGTCTTCTGGACAAGACAGGACTGCTACACTCATGAAGTCACAGATGCTGTGGTTGCCTACACAAATCTACAAGTAGATCAAAGCAGTAAAAACCCCAGCATGGAGGGGGGAAGATTCAACAGGCCCCACCCCTAACCCATAAGTGAGGAGCTAGCTGTTGATGGTTAATGGTTTCTAGAGAGTGGGTTTTCTTTAAGGCAGTGCTCCCTCATAGGTTGACTACACTCTAACAGAGAGCCTCACAACCATTAGTATGTGGAGAGCACAAATTAGACATTGTAGATGGTTTTAATGAGTCTGGGGTAGGGGAGTGATGGGGCATAATTTTACAGCTGAAAACAACCAAAATATTTTGTATGAAATACTCAAAGAATTAATAAAAATATTACAGTACAAAAACTTAAAGCATCATGATGTACTTAAAAGGTCCTAGACTCTTATCACCTCCAATCTTCTGGAAAGGGTAAAAGAACTAACAGCGTCCACATTTGAAATCAACACAGCTTTTAGAAACTTTGAGTTCCCTCTGCACAGGAAGCCACACTATACTTCATAACAATATGCTCCATTCCAATGTGCCATCATCACCTGTCTCCCTATGAGCATGTGATTCGAAGGCTCATAGCCTTAGAGGTTTCCTCTCAAATCTTAGATTCTTCCCTGCAGCATGCAGGCAGGACACATGAAGAGGCTTTAATGGATTTACACATATAGCCTGGACAAGGCAGGGCTTCAGACCAACTTCATTCAACAGGGCCAACTTTTCCCTAGCTCTCAAAACATTGCTATATGATATTACTTTCCTTGTGTACTGGACTAATCTGTTTACTTTGTGCAGTAGAATGTAGAGTGTAGAATGTTGAGGGTTGTCTATACATAGACACTAATTCATAAGGAATCAAGACTGAAGAGTTCATCACAACTGTGAGAACAAAACGTAAGATTTCTTGATTATTAAAGCACTTCCACATGAGAGACTTGCAACTCACTTGTATAATAGTCAGAGAAAACTCCTCTATGGTAAAAATCTTACCAGTAGGATAGATAATAAGGAACATCACCAACATTGACAGATATTATTGATAATAGATATACTTTTGCTGTATATAAAATGTGTATCAGTCTCAGTTTGTTGGCAAAAATCCTGATGCACAACCAGATTACCTTGAGTAAGTTACTGGCTAGTCATAATGCCATGTGTACAATAGTGAATACTTAATTATATACTTACATCAATAAAATGGCAAGCAGCAGTGGGGTATATGTTGCCAGATTGGGGAAAAAAAAGGTCATGTTGTGTATAGTTGAACCCTGTGGCCTATGAGTTACGCTTTCTCAGCATGGCCTGGAACATCTGCAGTAGCATTTCAGAAGCATCTGAGGACAGGATTACTTTGTGTTTTAATTTCAGTAGTCAAGATGGTGGTCCACAACATTCTGTTTCAGAACCTGGAAATAATGTCTGTACTGTCCCTCTCTCCAGATAAGCTTACGGTGAGATAACCAAAAAGTTCAGAGAGCCTTTACCAGATATTGAATAAGGACACAGATAATTCTAAATTGTCTCCTTCCCTTAAAGAATTAGCCTTTTACAAACAAGACAGTAATGAAAACGAGGATTGGACTTTAAATATAAAAAGATATTTAAGATAGAATTAAACACTAAATAGAACATATACTATCAATGGGATTTTCAAATATTTTCATTTTAAAAAGCCTACCAACACTCTTGAGAAAATCACACTAGAATATTCAGACTATGTACAAAAACATTTCATTGCTCTGTTTTTACCCCTGCTTATAATTTAAGACCAACCACATCAAGCTACCTCACTTCTAACTTGGCCAGGTCAACACCCTCAAACAGGGAACACCTGAAGCCACCCACTCTTCCTTCCGTTACAAAGTGTTTCCATTCTACTTGGCTCATGTCCCTGCCAAACACAAAGCACATAACCTGGGGAAGGCATTATTGCGCATGTCTTTTAACAACCCTTAACTTTTCAGAATAGATCATTAAATTAGCAAGAAACCATTAGGGTGAGACTCTTCTAATATGAAAAGTGTCCTTATAAGAAAAGGAGAAGTCTTAAAAACAAACAAACAAACCAAAAAACAACAAAAAAAAGCAAAAGAAAGTCTAGAAGAGAACACATCCTGAACATGGCCATTATCAAGCCAATTAGAGACTAGGGGAAAAAAGTCAGACCCAGTGGCATCATCGTCTTGAATCACCAGCTTCTGTTCTCTCCAGACACTATTGAGAAATACATGTCTGAATGCTGTCCAAAAGGGACAAAACCTGGAAGCAGGTAAGTCGACAGCCTAGCTCTGCCAAGACAGGGTAGGTAAGTCCTTCATAACCCATGCTCTACAATCAATGTCTGTCAGAGAAGCGGGACCAAACGACTGAAGAGCGATGCTGTAATGTATGGAGAGAAAATGGGAACTGTCCAGGCAGCCACTGGTATGGCATTTCTTAGTTTGGGAAGCTGGAGACCCTGTACTTCCTATAAAATCAGATATATTTATCCCTCTCAGGTCTCTGAGGTGATTGAAGAACAGATAGATAAAGTCTCATAATTAAATTTTGAGTTGTTTAGGATTCAAGAGAGTGTTATACATCTAAGATGATACTTTTAAAATTGTGTTGCAATTAGTATGAATGTTGAGTCAGATATAGAACTTTAAACTCATGGAGATGTTTAGATAGTAGAAGTAGAATGTTTTTTTTTTAATACTTTAATTTTTTTTCTTCAAGTTACATCTCAGTCACAAACCCTTCCCTATTCCCCCTTTCTATCCCGCCCTTCCACCCTCTTTCCCTCAGCAGTTTCCCCTTTCAGTCCAACAGATGGTTCCTTCTCTTATAACAGTAAATACTATACAAAACAACAGATATAAATATGCCACATTTATGAGAGTTAAATGGCCCAGTATACCTTCCCAATGTCCAGTTTATACATATTTGGCCCCTGACTTTAACATTCTACTATCTAACCATCTCCATGAGTTTAAAGGTCTATATGTGACTCAACATTCATACTAACTTGCAACACACTTTTAAGAGTATCTTCTTAGATCTATAACACCCTCTTGATTCCTAAACCACTCAAAATTTAACTATGAGACTAGCTATCTATTCTTCAACCACCTCAGAGACCTGAGAGGGATAAATATATCTGCTTATATAGGAAGTGCAGGGCCTGCAGCTTCCAAAACTAAGAAATGACATACCAGTGACTGCCTGGACAGTTCCCATTTTCTCTCCATAAATTCCTGCATCAGTCTTCAGCCTTTGGGTCCTGTTTCTCTGACAGACATTTGTTGTAGAGCAGGGATTATGAAGAACTCATCTATCCTGTCTTCGCAGAGCTAGGCTGTCGACTTCCCTGCTACCAAGTTTTGTCCTTTTTGGACAGCAGTCTGTCTGCAGTTGGAGCAAGGGGTTTTTTCATGCCAAGAGATAGGCTTGCCACTAATTCAACCATCTCACACTGGAGATTCTTCGATGCTTATCTTCTACTTGGAGTAGAATAGGGGGTGCTGTCAGGAGCTGATATGTCTCGATATCAAAAAAAAAAGAAAATCTTAATTTAAGATAACATCTTTGAATGCCATATTCTACAGATCTCTTGGGGTTTTTGAAGATGCCCTTAGATAGTAGAATGTTAAAGTCAGGTATCAAATACATATGGACTGGTCATTGGGAATGTACATTAAGCCATATAACCTTCATAACTGTGGCCTAATTACCTCTGTTGTACTGTATTGTATTTATTATTATAAGAGAAAGAGCCATTTGTTGGACTGAAAGGAGAAACTGTAGGGGGAAATAAGATATACCTTAAACTTAAAAGAAAAAAAAAAAAGGGAAGAGGATGGGGGGTTGAGGGTGGGAGGGTGGGAATGGAGGGGGAATAGGGAGGGGACTGCGATTGAGATGTAACTTGAAGAAATAAAAATTAAAGGAAAAAAAAGATATGACAAGTAGTGGGAGGGCAGGACTGGGAAGGGTGGAAAGAGGTCACTATGATGGAGATGTAATCTGAAGCAATAAATAAATAAATTTTTAAAAAGAGAGAGAAATATATGTCTGCATAAGGTACCTGGACAAAGTTATTTCATTACATCAGCACTAGAATACTAAAGGTACCTTTTCAGGGTTGCGGGACATTATCTTGGGCTGCATCTTTCTGTGTAGGTTCATTTTAATCCTAATAGAGTATTATGTATCAGGTACTCTGTTAGTCAGACTTTCAATATCATGACCAAAATATCTAACAGAAACAACTTAAAGCAAAAAAGAATCAATTTTGACCCAGTTTCATAGGTACTGTTAGTCATTACTGGGAAAGAGGCTCTGAAGTGAAGCAATTAACATCACAACAGGCAAGAAGTAGAGAAAGGCTGATGCCCCATGTTTAGCTGACTTCCTCCGTTTTCTCTTGTTATTCTATCTAGACCTGGAGCCCCTAAGATGGCATTGGCCACATACAGGGTGGGTGTCTCACCAAAGTTAATCCTTTCTGGAAATAGCCTCACAAACACACCCAGAGGTGTGCCTTTCCAAACTCCAACATGATTCTAAATCATATCAAGCTGGAAATGAAGATTTATGACCATGGATACAGACACTTCCCTTATTCTGTGATACAAACATAGTGAATAGTTTTGCATCGGGACTGTCTGTCCTATGATCCTCTTAAGTAACCATTGTAACAAAACTGGAAGTCTAAAGAATCATGTCCACTCTCCTTAAATTTTATAATCAATTGCAAATACCTCTCATTTTATCTCAATGACTGCTCTTTGGAAGAACTAATGGTATACATAAACTAAAGGAATTCTCATCTCAAGCTATTTTAAACTTCTTATCAGTGTTGAAATAAAAAAAAAAAAAACCCTTGCAAGGTAGTATGAATGTTGAGTCACATATAGACCTTTAAACTCATGGAGTTGGGTAGATAGTAGAATGTTAAAGTCAGGGGCCAAATAGGTATAAACTGAACATTGGGAAGGTATACTGGGCCAATTTACTCTCATAAATGTGGCATATTTATATCTATTGTTTTGTATAATACTTACTGTTATAAGAGAAGGAACCAGCTGTTGGACTGAAAGGGGAAACCTCTGGAGGGAAGAGGGTGGAAGGGCGGGTTAGGAAGGGGGAATAGGGAGGGGTTTGTTACTGAGATGTAACTTGAAGAAAAAAAAATAAAGTATTTAAAAAAAAAACCCTAAAATGTTGTTACTTGATTTGCCAATGCAGTTGAATTTATTTCCATGCTATTTCTTATGAACTTGAAGATATTTACTTACTGCTTTTATGCATCATGGCATGCATCACATCACGTAAGAAGTCTTCACTAAGCTCTGGTTCCTCACATTATTAGATTACATATGCCACAGTTACTTCCAATCTCCAGTAATATTTCACCTATTAAAATATTCTGGGAGTGTTTTGATCTCTATGCACACCCCATCCTCTGACTCTTTGCCTCTGCCTGTCTCTATGTTTCTGTCTCTCCATCTCTCTATCCCTGTCTCTCTCCATCAGTGTCTGTTCTCTGTTTCTCTTTCTGTCTCTGTTTCTATCTCTCTCTGTCTCTGTATCTCCTATTCCCATTCAGTTGGAGGCAGCCTTTCACCCACTCCATCCCCCAATAAATCTCTTTTGTGAGATCTGTTGCGATGGTGTGATCTCTTTGGCATCCCTTGGCTCCATCTACTAAAGTACTCTTTTGCCACAAAACGAAATATCCTCTTGTGTCACCTGGTGTTGAGGACCCTCTGTTGGCAGCACAGGTTGAGTTGGGAACATGAAGAATCCAAATACATACAGGCAGGCAGTCCTAGTTGAGCCCATTGAGTTATAAAGAAAAGGAAAGAACACTAAATGAAGTTGGGAGGAGATGGAAATTCTGAATGAAGTTGAAACAAGCTCGATATGATAAAACTCATTGTATGTATGAATAACAGTCTCAAATAGGTAAATAAAAAATTTAAAACTAAGTATAATTGAAGGCAGAGAGGCTAGCAGGATGAGCTCCAGAGGTGGCAGGGCAGGTGACTCTTCCTAACTGACAGGAAGGTGGGACTAAGCAGGCAGTAGGCCAAGCTGCAAGAGATGCAGAGGGGCTGGCTATGTTGACAGCTGCAAAGGAGGCAGAGCTGCAAGTCCTGCAGCTGACATGGTCAGATGTGACAGCAACAGCAAAGCCACAGAAAGTTGCTTCTTGGCTTGCATCAACCGTGACTATGATCATACCAAGATAGATAGCGTGGCTTGAAAGTTCAAGAGAGTGAACCAGACAGGAAGAAGGACAATGGAAGTAAGTTGGAAGGCAAGAGAGGCCAGGATGCAGAAAAATAGAAGGGTTAAGAGTCGTGGGAAAGAAACTGTCGATTTTGGTCACTAAAGAGTTCTAGAGAGCTGTGAAGTCTTTAGCAGTAAGAGCCTCAGATTCTGGGTGAAAGGTTACAAACAGGCTACTTTCAATGCCTAACCTTGGGAACATTAACACCATCCACTGCCAGTCTTCCTAGGCATATATAAGAGTCACACAGTGGTAGATATAAAAGGCCCTAATGCTAGAGATCTATAAACTGTAACACTTGTAAGGCTACGTAATCCCAAGTCCAGGCTTGTACAGGCACAGCAACAAAAGAGAAAGCTGCTTGTGGCTGCTCAATCTGTCTTCCTCACAGCCTTGCCGTTATCAAAACTGAGAGATATAAATAGTCAGTTCTGAAAATACAAATAATGTTATACAGACTGAGCAGGTTATATTTATGTATTTAGAAGTGTGTGTGTGTGTATACACATATGTATGTAACAACAATTAAAGAAATAAGAAGACATAAATTTGAAAAAATGAACAAGGATGAGGAGATATGTGGGAAGGTTTGGAGGGAAAAATGAAGGAGAAATGGTGTAATCATACTTTTTTAAAAGCTGAGGGATGTAGAGCCACTGAAGACCAGCCTAGATGAGCTTCCTTCCACCCATGATTTCCCCTGGCAGAGAGCATGATTGTTAGCAGAAAGGTCACTAACTACAGCATTAGACACTGGAATCCACTGCTTAATTGCCTGTGGGTGTTGGGGTACGTATCTTCTTTTCTTGAGTTCTACTTTTGATTTTCTCAATCTGTAAAATGAAGAACTTGGGACAAGTGAGCAAAAAGACACCACAGGAGGTCAATCCTAACCAAGGAAAGGACTACTCGTGTTCCATGTGCCAGTGCATTTTCTGATAAACTTTATATTGCTGGCAAGCTGCATGCTTCTCAGCGCTCTCCCACTAATTAGAGAGTCACAACTAATAAAACTTTCCTGGCTTTAGAAGGTAGGTGATGATGGAGCTCCTCACCAAGGTTTTCCAACATGCTGGGCTCTGACAAACATAAAGTCTCTTGGAAAGGTGCATGACTCCTAAGTCCATGTTTCCTAATTAGATATTTAAGCTAAGCTTCTGGAGTCAGACACATTTTGCCACATTATTCTGCCATAATGATGTCAGGAAATCATTGTATGTGTACTAATAAGTTAACATTAAATATATACTTATATCATATCATGCTGATGTTGAAAGTTCATTTACCAAAGGAAATGAGTTGCTTCAACTTTCTCCCTAAAGACATATAAATCAACAGTTTACTACTTATTGTTCACTAGTTGTAAAGATTATAAAAGTACCTTTGAAAAATATTCTGTCACTTCTTACTCATTTGGTTGTAGTGATTTCTGTCTATCTATACAGGAAATATAAAATTTGAAATTAATTTTGTATGAAAATGCACTTAAAGTTGTAATAGTTGTAAAAGCTTTGGATTTAGTATCTATACTAATAACAAAAGCCTGTATTGAATATTCACTTTGCTTCTAGATCACATTTGCTGTAAACGTCCAACCAAAAGCACAAAACTAACAGGTTGTTCCAAGTGTTCCTTTTGGTCATACTCCTTCTCATGATTAATTGCACTTATAAAAACAAAACAAATTCAATAATTCTTTCTTTAATGGTAAGATTCCTTTTTAATATTACCTAAGGCAAATTTAAGTAACTTTTAAAACTATTCTTTTGCACAATATTTTTAATTATTATCAGTGATCACATGTAACTTTTATTTTATATCAAGTCCAAACATATGACTATAAAGGATGAATTTTTAGATTGCTATAAAATTCTGACAATCATCGTGGCCAATTTCAACATAATGTATCTGGATAGAACAGAGCAAACATGAGAACATTGGATGAGTGATTCCATGCTGATGATAATGCTGATGTGATGATGATGATAATTGTGATGGTGATGATGATGATGGTGATGCTGCTTCTGCTGCTGCTAATAGCTATGATGGTAATGGTGATCATAAGGATATGATGACAATGATGGTGGTGGTGGTAGTAGTTATAATATTTTCTTTAAAATAACTGAAAAGGTCTGTGATGTGAAGATCAGTTCAAAGCACGTTTTGCCACCCACTGTCTTATAAAATGATTCTATCAAATGGTACCCCTTTCCTCTACTGATATGTGAGAAAATGAGGTACAGTAAAGATTGTTTCTATGAGTCTTTAGTTGGTACAGGGGCTAGAAAAATAGCTCAACAGTTAAGAGCACTATTTGCTGTTGAAGGAGAGTCTAATGCATTGGTCCTTGGAGGCTGATTTCAGTGCTAGAGATCTGATTATCGTCCATTCTGAGGCACTCTCTAATTGGTTAATAAAAGTTTCTGATGGCCAATTAGCTGGGCAGAAAGAGTATAGGAAGGTGTGACTTCCTGGGTGCGTGAAAAAGAATCCTGGGTTTTACACAGAGTAAATTCCCTGCCAGGTTGCTGGAGCAGAGGTCCCCTGTATGTGAGCTCTGTGACCCCAAAAGGTATAACAACCCACATGGTAGGTTTGGATTATGTGGTCTGGGAATAAATTAAGTGAGATAGTTGAAAGTCTGCCCAGCTAAGGGCTAAACATTGAAACCTTAAAAAGTCTTGGTGTTTTTAATTACTGGGAAAAAAGCCAGAGTGGCCTATAGGCCACCTGTCAAAGCAATCAAGGCCTACAGACCTCCCAACATGCCCTGACAGCTGTCCCTCCAGCCAATGGCAATTCCACTGTTTTAATATAACAGTATATAGTTATTGATAAGCAGCTGTACCGCCAGGCTGTCCCTTCAGGCATACAGGCCTCTAAGGAGAGTCAGGCCTGCCTGTCTTCTGCCAGGCTACAGGTTGCTCCACCAGACTAATATTATAATTTATAGTTACTAATAAATAATAACTAATAATTATTGTTAACAAGGTTGCAGTTTCAATTTGCCCTTCCAGAGAACCCAGGTCCAGGAATCTATCAGAGGACTCTCAGCACCCACATGGTTGTTCACAACTATCTCTAACTCAAGTCTCCCAGAAGATCTGATGCCCTCTTCTGGCCTCTGCAGGCACAAGGCACACATCTGATATACAGGCACATGTAGGCAAAACACCTCTACACAAAAAAATAATTTTATTTATTTAATTATGTAATCATATTTAGTCATGTATAGAGCATCAACACTTGGTACTTCATCACATTAATCGGTATATTTTTACTCAGCATCATGTAACCCATGTAAACTAGGTGAGGTGTTATAAAAAATAGGAAGGTTAAATTTAGTTTGTACGTATTTATCACCCATAGATAAAGGCTCATAAAAAATTAGAATATACCCATCTCCTCATAAAGTAATCCCCTTTTATACATTCACGTTTAAAAGAATTATTTGTAAATTTTCATTTTGCATACTACATGTACATTTTCTTATTGTTGTTTTGTGGCTATTTTGATGTAGAGTCTCACTGTGTAGCCACAGCTGGCTTACAATTCACTATGTAGACTGGGCTGGCCTTGAACTCAGAGATCTACTTGCCTCTGCCTCTAGAATGTTGAGATTGAAGGTCTGTGCCACCACACAAAGGTGTAGTTCATATTTTCTTATCCAGCAAATGTATTTAATTCATGGATAAGTTTCAACAAGCTTTTGATGGAGTCTTTAGAGTTTCCTGCATGTAAAATTATGTTATCTAAAACAAGAAATATCTTTGCTTTTTCTTACTATGCATATGTCTTTTATTTTCCTCAAACAAGTGTAGTAGTTAAAACTCTCAATACCATAATCAACACAAACCAGAGTAAGCATCTTTGTTTTATTCATGATTTTACAAGGAAACTTACAAATTTCCACCATTAAGTATGGATTAGCTATAGGCTTTTATGAACAGGTTGTACAATCCTTATGGATCCAGTTGCTAATATATTTTTATTAAGGAAGAATACTGAATACTAAAACCTACATCTATTCAAATATCCTTTTTAAAAATAATTTATTTTTTATTTCTTCAAGTTACATCTCAATCACAATCCCTTCCCTACTCCCCCCTCCAGTCCCACCCTTCCACCCTCCTCCCCCTCAACCCCCCATCCTCTTCCCTTCTTTTTTTTTTTTTTTTTTAGTTTAAGGTATTTCTTTTTTTCCCCAACAGCTCTCCCTTTCAGTCCAAAAAATGGTTCTTTTTCTTATAACTATAAATACAATACAAAACAACAGAAATAAATAGGCCACAATTATAAGAGTTATATGGCTTAGCATACATTCCCAATGTCCAGTCCATATGTATTTGGCACCTGACTTTAACATTCTACTATCTAACCATCTCCGTGAGTTTAAAGTTCTCTATCTAACTCAGCTTTCATACTAACTTGCCTCACAATTTTAAAAATATCTTCTTAGATCCAGAACACCCTCTTGATTCCTAAACAACTCAAAATTTAACTATGAGACTCTAGCTATCTATTCTTCAACCACCTCAGAGACCTGAGAGGGATAAATATATCTGATTATATAGGAAGTGCAGGGCCTGCAGCTTCCAAAACTAAGAAATGACATACCGGTGGCTGCCTGGACAGTTCCCATTTTCTCTCCATACATACCTTGACTCCATCTTCGCGGTAGCAGCAGCTGCGTCCGCGGGTTAGTCGCCAACATGCAGCTCTTTGTACGCGCCCAGGAGCTACACACCCTCGAGGTGACCGGCCAGGAGACGGTTGCCCAGATCAAAGCTCATATGGCCTCACTGGAAGGCATTGCCCCCGAAGATCAAGTTGTGCTTCTGGCAGGCTCGCCGCTGGAAGATGAGGCCACCCTAGGCCAGTGTGGTGTAGAGGCCCTGAGCACTCTGGAAGTAGCTGGCCGCATGCTGGGAGGTAAAGTTCATGGTTCCCTGGCTCAAGCTGGAAAAGTGAGAGGTCAAACTCCCAAGGTGGCCAAGCAGGAGAAGAAGAAGAAGACTGGCCGGGCCAAGTGACGAATGCAGTACAACCGTCGCTTTGTCAATGTTGTGCCCACCTTTGGCAAGAAGAAGGACCCCAATGCTAATTCCTAAGTTCTATTCAAATATCTTAATTGAGTTTATTTTATAATGTAGTACATTACATGAATCGATTTCCATATTAAAAAACTATCATTTCATCTCAGAGGACAAATCCTACTGTATTATGGGATATGGTCCTTTGAGTTTGCTGATGAATTCCATTTGCTGGTATTTTGTTGAGATTTATTGTACATAAGTTCATCAAGTTTATATTTTTATGGGCAAATTCTCATCTTTCACTTATGAAAGATAAATTCTACTGAGCATTTTTGCTGACTTTTCTATCCTTATTTCTTTGATATGCTGTTGTAACTTCTTCTCCTTTATTTACATGTATTGTTTATTTATTTTCTTTAGGTGTGTGTGTACCAAGGAGTGAGAGCAGAGGTGAGAAGACAGCTTGCAAGAGTCAGTTCTTTCCCTCTATCATGCTGTCTTCAGAATAAGTTCAGTTTGCCAAGCATGACAACTCACCAGGCCTTCTCTCTGGACAATCTAATATTCTGTTAGTTGGTATTGGAAATGGGTTCGCTTGTCTATGTGAGTTGCTTTATTCTCTGAGAACTTTCTAATTTTCCCTTGTTTTTAGTGTTTAACCACTTGATGACAATATTATATATTGATATAATAATTGATACATAATCATTTCGGTTCATCATTTGGGGGACTTCATGAATTAAAATATTCACATTCCTCTACAAATCTGAGAAGTCTGTTGGCACATTTATTGTAGAGATTCTGCCCTTCTTTCTACCTTTCCTGAGACTAGCATTGCATGTAAACAGATCATGTGCTGGGTGTCCTCTAAGTGTCATAACTGTGTTCCACCATGTTTTCCTCCTGTACCAAGGTAACATCAAATTACCTGTCCTTCTCTTCTCCAATTTTCTTCTTGATGAAGGTTGCTTTTAAAAAACCATTTATTATGCCCCTAAAGATATTCCAGGTATGGATGCTGTATCACATGTGCATCAGTAGATGGCAGGGAGAAGAGGGGCTATGTCTACATTCAGTGTTCTGACCTATGAACATCTGAATGAATAGCAGCCTAACATTCCCAGGGGGAAAAAGAAAAACAAGGAGATATCAACACCACTTTGGTCCCATGGGGCCCAGAAGGGGAGCTAGCCTGTGTTGATCACCAGTCCAGCACCAGGCAAGCACTAGATGGGATCCCAGGACAGGAAGCAAGCCAGAGACTAGGGGAGGCCTGCCTGACCCTGAATGAGTGGGCTGTGGGTGAGCCAGCCCCAAGGGTGTTAGTGTGGGAGATCCAGCCCTGCCCTTTGTCTGCTTTGTGGTGGTGTTGGCAAGGATCCCTTTGGCCCTCACCATCAGTGGCAGAGGGGATATCTGGCTCTGATGGGGTTCACAAGAGCAGGAGAGCTGTCCCTGCCCCTTACATGCTGCAGCACTTGGGACAGCATGCACTGCACCATGCCTGGGCAGCACACTACAGCTGGCTCTGGATGTGGGGGTTGTGGGTGAGCCAGTCCTGAGGGAATGAGTGTAGAAGAGCCAGCTTTGACTTCTGAGAGAGAGAGAGAGAGATCCCCTTATGCTGTTGCCCTCACCACAGATAGCACAGGAGAGAATTGACCCTGGTGGGGTCATGAAAACAGGAGAGCAAATCCAACCCCTTATCTGCTTGCAGCACTCAGGAGACCAGGCCCTACAAGTGAGGGTTGCAGGCCCAGGATCAGGGATTTGATTTGATCCACCCTATCCCCAAAACTACAGGATATTCATGACACAAGACCCCATAACAGCATATTTGAGAGGAGTCCTAGTGAAGTTCCAATATTAACAAAGTAGCTGAAGCCTCATACCAGACCAAGGAGTCATTATAATGAACATTTGCAAGCAAAAATGTGTGGACAAAAAGGAATATAGTGGGACTCACTGAGACACACTACAGCTACCACAATGAGATTTTTTTTTTTAATATGGGAGTAGGTTGCAAAGGTGGAGCGTGGGTCTGAGGGAAGGTGGGAGATGAGAAGGAACAGGGAACATGATATGAAATTTACAGAATAAAAAAACAATACAAATTTAAAAATTTTAAAAGTCATTTATTAATTTTTGGCTCAATTATTATATTCTTTAGCTCCAAAATTTCTGCTTGGTTCTTTTTTACATTTTTATGTGATTGTGTTAATATTGTTGCTTTAGTTTCATAATGATATCTTGATTTTTGTTTCTCTCTGTGTGTCCTATTGTAACTTACTGAGATGTGATGCAATTGTACTATGTTAGACAATTAGAATTATGTATTTCTATAGAACCATTTGCCATTTGATGTGTTTTTATATTTTATTGCTTTAATTCAGCCACTGTTTCCAACTTATTTGTGCTCCTTATATATTTGTGGCTTTAGCATTTGAAGAAACAACTACCTTTACTTTGTTTTACAAGCTTGTTTTAACACGAAGAGAAAAGCAGTCTGCATAAAAATTCTGAGCTGCTTTTTCATCCTTTCTAAGGTACCTTCTTGGATTTAAGTATTACGCAAATTTCTTAATAGAAATCTTCCTTGTGGGTGGCAGTTTGGGGTTTTGTTTTCAGAAGCCTATAACCTCTTGTTCTCTCTGGTGTATAACTATAGAGTCAGAGGCTGGGATATTGGAAGAGAGCTCCGTTTTTATCCCATATTTCCACTGAAGAAACCACTTTATTCAAATTGTGTACAGGGGATCTCTAGTCTATTTTCTCTTGTTTGTAGCTGATGACTATATCAGTCCCTGTGTGTTCCATGTTAAATCAGACAGTGACAACCTCTTTGGGAAGTGTCTTCAAAGACCAAGGACTTGGGAGGGAGGCACTACTGTTCTACTTCCTCCCTCTCTCTAGGAGGTGAAGCCTCAAGCATTGAACCTGTGTCATTCACAAGCAGCCACATCCTCAGTAGCAGCAGGTGTCCCTGCTCCAGCACCTTTTCTCTTAACTATCCTCAGGCATCTGAATTATGTCAGTTCTGTCAGAGCCTGAAGTAAATGGAAAAGAATCCAGCCATCAAGGAAATAAAATGACAGGAATGTTCAAGATAACACAACATTTTCTTTCTTTCTTTCTTTCTTTCTTTCTTTCTTTCTTTCTTTCTTTCTTTCTTT
>CAJQZJ010034157.1:2933833-2952755 GCA_907164525.1 Lophiomys imhausi | reverse complement strand
AATATTATATTTGGCTAAATTGGTATTGATCATTGTATATTAATGCAAAATTAAGATTGTATAGGGCTACATTGGTAATTGGAGTTTTATAAACAATGGGTATAAAGTAAAATAACAAAATTTAAGAAATCCATAAATTTGTACATTCCATAAATTTGTACACTGTTGTTATATTAAACAGTTGTGAATGTTAATATATTTCCAGATATCTTTGTCTATATTTTATATTGAAATATAATTTACATATACTTCAGTTAATTTGAGTTCTAGCTCTATGAGTTTTAACAAATTTATTGGGATACCTTGTTAGTTCAAAGAAAATGCAACCTCCAGGGTTATATAAGAGGCTTGTAAATCATGTGGTGACTTGCTTGGTGTTTACTGACAGTGTTTCACTGCATGAGGGTAACATTTTATATTTGTGAAGTCTGTAAAGGCTGTACTCTGAGTTACACAGGACTGATATTGAAAACTGCATCCACAACCACACATGGGTCAGTTTCCCAATAATACTTCTACCACAGTAGAGATGACTTTAGAAGTTCTTCATTTACTAGGAGATATTTATTTTTCCTGTATTTAATACCTCGTCCTCTCCTCTAACTTTTGCTCCTTCCAACCCCCAATACTAGATGGGAGAGAAGGAAGGTTACAGGGGAAAGGAAAGATCAGACCTCTCTTTGAGCTACTTCCTGCTTATTACAGTCCTTGGGCTCTTTGGGGACAATTCCAATCTCAGTAGTCACAATATCCAGAAGTCCAGCAAACTGGGAAACCAGGAAACAGCTGCAGGAAGATCCAGCAGCAGTTTTGGGGAGCACCAGCAGCCCAGAGAGCAGCAACCTCTTTCTTCTTTGTAGCCCCCTTTCTTCTTGGGGCTCTGGCTTTTTATCCTTCTCTCAAGTTCTCAGAGTTGAACTTGTTCAGCTGGCTAACCCTGCTAACTCAAGAAGTAGCACAGTAAATAGTTCACACCTGCCTGTAGTCTTAACTAAAGGCACCTCACACTTGGGATTAAACAAAAACATTCTTATAATTGTTTGTTTTTTTTTTTTTTAGTAAACAAAACTCTTACCACACTGTGTCCTAGTGTGGACTGCAAACAAACCCTCTCAGTGCACTCAAACTCATTGCTTCCTGCTCTTTGGACCCTTTCTTGTATCTACCAATGCCCTCTAGTAGTACTACCTGCCCCTGAGAGTATGCAGTGCCAGGTAAGATGTTCCTTTTAAATAAAAAATAAAAAACAAACCAACCAACAAACAAAAAAGATGTTAAGAGTTAATGATGCTTGTACAATACATGAACTTACTTTTGATTTTTCTCCTATGGAAATCCAGAAGTTTATTATTCAAATCCAAAAAGGGAAGAAATGGGGGAAAATAAAGCCAAGTTCCCCTAGACTGCTGAAAACATAGCACCTGTTGTACATAGATACTCTGAGGATTTTGTTCACTCCTAGCATGCACACTGTGAACAGCCCTCTTGCTTTCACTCCACACATTCACATAAATAGTTCATTGATGCAGGGGCCTTAAAAAAAACCTTACCACAAACAAAAGTATGTAGAGACCATTACTAAAAAAATGAGGGAACAAACTGGTATTATTAAGTGTTAAATGCAGGAATTTTCTATCAAGATACCCAAGAAAAACTAACCCAAAGGAAAAAAAACTAGAACTTTAGCATGAATCTGACAGAATCTGTGTTTGCCCAAGAACCCTAATCAGGTGGAAGGGGGAATGAGTTGAGGAACATTATACACAGAAAGGAACCATGGAAAAATAACATCTAAAACAGTGGTCCTGTGGTGTAAAATATTGTAGAAAAGATTACACTAACCATTATAACTTAAGGTAAAATTCTGGAACAATTACCATCAGGGTCAGAGTGAGATCATGCTGTTATTACTTCCCACTGGTGCACTGGAATTATCAAGCAGAGTAATGGAATTCTAAAAAATAAGAATACTGAAAGAGATGTATGCAACTTTAAAGGGGAAAAGACCAACACATACTTATGTGTTAACAGTGGAATGGTCTACTGAGAAGGTCCAACCAAAACTTACACAGCCAACCTGGAAATCATTAGAGAATTAACCAAGGTTACTGCTTTCCATTGTTAGTGTATGACTCATGGTTGTTTAAGAAACATTTTCTCTTTTAATCTCAGTTCTTTCTCAACTCCCCACATTTCCACTAAATGGAGCTCAGAGTTTCAATGCAGGTTTGAGTCAGGATAGCAGCATGAATACAACTTTCCATACCATGTGAACACTAGGATTTATGAACCCATTTCTCTTATATCAAAGTGAAAATGCTATGTACTAAATAATAAAAATTTATCCTCAATGTTTACCAACTCCATCAATAGTTTCTTCCTTCTTCTTGCACTTACCAGTAGTCCCAAGGGTTGTTCTCACAACTGGCCATCTTTCTAGATATGTGCATTGCCACTCTGAATGGGATTAATAGTAATAGTCTCTACATACTTATGTTTGTGGTAATGGTATCTTTTTAAGGTCCCTGTATCAATAAGCTACATTAATGTGTGGAGTGAAAACAAGAAGGAATTTTGCGGTGTTGTATGTTAGGAGTAGGTACAATCCTCAGAATATCTATGTATAACAGCTGCTAGATTGTCAACTCTGAGTTAGGATTAAACTTTCCAGAATGTATCATAGCTAATCTCAACTGTCAACTGGATGAGATCTAGAATCACCCAGGAGATAGGCCTCTGAATAAACCTCTGAGGGATTATCTAGATGAGGTTAACCCTGAGGCTTGACTGTGGGGGAATTATCTTAATTATATAAATTCAGTGGAGTCCTGGATTTGATTTAAGGAGAGAGGGAGAGAACATCAGCATCCATCACTCACTGGTATTGAAATGCAGATGCAATGAAACCAACTGCCTCCTGCTCCTGTTTCTGTGACTTCCCTAGAAGTATGGACTGTACATGGAAATGTGAATCAAAATGAACTCTCTTTCTTGGTTTCTGTCAGGGTCTTTGTGTTTACAGCAACAGGAAAAGAGTTGAATCAGCCTGCATGCCTCTGTGCTATGGGGGCTCTCCCATTTCAAACAGGAGCTATGTATCTTGACTCCGTCACATTCTCCAGTCAGGTATATGACAGGCAACACTTGAGAATAACCAAAATGAAGAACACTCATAACCTACGAAGTCAAAGCCTCATTATCCACAATCTAGAAATCCCCAGCCAACCCTTTGGCATGATGTTCAGAATTACTATCTCTGTCCTGAGGGTTTAGAAAACCACAGTACAAGTTTGTATACAATCCATTCTCTTGCAATTGTCCCTTACCTAAAGTATTACTGTCTGGGGACATTAAACTAGATGTACTTACTTTCCTGTAGCCCTAGAGGCTGAGACCTGAGAGCAAGGTTCATGATTATTTTCTTTTGAACCTTCCCCCACCCCAAACCCCATTCCTTGAGTATCAAACCTGTCCTCTGTGGTGTCCTGGCTGCTCTCTCTGCAAGTGGCTGTGCTCTAACCTTTTCTTATTAGGAGACAGTTGAGAATGAAGGTTGAGCTCAGTGGTTTAGTGCTTGTCTTGTATGGACAAGCTCTGAGTTCAGTTCCAACACCACAAACACAAATAAACACATAATAAAGATGGCACTTATAGTGGATTGCAGCTTCAATTTAATGACCTCTCTTTCATTTTAGTAGTCTCTTTTAAAGACTTAACCTCCAAGGTACTGCTGATTTGAACTTCAAATAACAAATTTTGGGAGAGAGAATCAAGCTCTCTGCCCACAAAAAGTCCCCAAATGTTTTACATCGTATTTGACCTTGTTGGATGTTGTCATTTGGTCTATTCTCCCTCTCCCACACACTGCGTGCCTCCTCATTTTCTGTTGGATTTGTTCCTGTGTATTTTACTCATGACCTCTAGGACAGACATTATAGTGTTTATATATTCATTAATCCCATATCTAAGGTCAAAGTGAAACCAACATATTGAAAGTATTTTTCAACCTCCCAAATCCAGTGCTTCCTGCACGTCTCTCTTCTGAAATAGATAGAGAGTTAGATAGAATAGATGACGGACGGACGGACGGATGGACGGACAGACGGACGGACAGACGGATGGATGGACGGAGAGGGAGGGAGAGAGAGAGATTGCTTCTAGACAAACAGACCTCGGGCTATTCAGTTTCTAAGCTCTGAGCATTGTACCACTCACCCGTAACATTCTCCCATGAAGTCCTGTTGTTCAAAAACACATAAAGATTCAAAGTGAATAATTTATCAGCAAAACTTTTTTTTTTTTTTGGTACCAATAGTTGACAAGGACTGCCAGTATTGTAATGCTTGGAGAATTCTGGACCTGCCATTTCTTTCCATGCCTACCTCTATCTATATCTTTGTCATCTTTGCCCTGTTCTGTTCAAGGGCATTATTGCATGTACTTGCTTCTCCAAGTGTTTTCCATGCAGCAAATAGAACACTATACAGAGGGTTTAGATCAAATCATAGGAGAGCCTCATTAGAATCCAGCTATGCCTCTTCATGTCTGGAGTGTAGAAGTCTTCCTCTAACCTAAACAGCATGATCTGGTCCTGGACATGCCACGTTCAGGTTTTTCTAGCTTTTATATTTGCTACAACAGCCTTACAGCTCTTTCCATTGCTGTGTCATCTATTTAGAATACACACATCCAAGATATTCATAAGATTTTTCTATGTATTCAGACCTGAAATGTCATCTACTCAGAGAAGTGCCCACTGATCACAGAATCAAAACCAGCATGCTGTAAAACTGTGGCACTTACTCCTTCAAACTTCAGAAGTGACACCTGTTGCTACACTATGGAGAAGTCTGTTTCTCTGCTCCTTGCCTTTGTCCTCCTTCAGAGTATTAGTTCCAGGATAGTAGTGATGCCTAAGACTCTTGGAATCACGGCATGGCCTACAATTGAATAAGTGCTTAATATTTGATGAGCTAATGAATGAGTGAATAATGAATTAGCAGAGTTGGTGAAAGAGAACTGAGTCCTCAGGTACCATTACAGACATCCAGCAGATAGTCACTCTTATGGTTAGAATTGTGGCCCACTCATAAATTGAAGCCTTAATTTTTGCACTTTAGATTGTTACTACTTTCAGAGACAAGGCCATGAAGGATGTAGTTACATTAAAACTAGACATAAAGATGGAGGAGTCAGAATCTCATAGCGTAGGTAAAGAATTGAACAACAATTCAGAGGAAACTGCAAGAAGGCAGCCATTGGAAAGCCAGGGGTAGTCTCCATGGAAACCACACCTTCACACACCTTGATTTTGTAGTTCTATCCACCTGTGGTGGTATATATTGCTTTGGCAACCTTTGTTAACCAACACAGAATTCAAACTGGATAAACCAACAATTAGGGGCAGAGATCTAATCCTGATGTATAAAGGTGAACAGCAAAACAAAGGACATGCTTGATTCTTAGTGTAGTAGGCATACTGAGCTGGGATGTAAAATCTAGGATTAAAAATTATACACAATTAACATTCAAATAATACAAATTTTTTCTTTTAGATCTTTTTTTGAAATAGTATAAATTAAAATCCTAAAGGAAACTTTTCTATCTTTTTTAGGTATTGATTTTTGGCTTAATTATAGTGTTGTCAAGAAAATATATTCTCAGTCAGGCTAATCACATAAAGCTTCCTGAAATTTTTCTTACAAGTTAGTGAATAGCTCATTTGTTGAATGTTTAGAAAATATTCTTATCTAAGATATTGAATAAAATAAAATTAGCTACAATTATTACACTTACATTCTTGGACTCAGGAAAGTTAGCCCCATAAATTCCAGTGTTTTGGTGACTTTGTTGGCCTTTTTTTGGGGGGTGGGGGAGAAAAAGTTTATTTCATCTTACACTCTGTCACTGGGGGAAGCCAGGGCGGAAACTGGAAACTTAAGGCGGCAACCTGGAGTCGCTAACTGAAGCAGAGACGATGGTGGAGCACTGCTTGCAGGCTTGCTCACCATGGCTTGCTCAGCTTGCTTTCTTATACAACCCAAGACCACCAGCCCAGGGACAGCAAGTCCATAGTAAGCTGAGCACTCCTTTGTCAGTTAGCAGAGGGTCCCTCTTCATAGGTGACTTTAGAGTTGCATCAAGTTGAGAGCTGAAGCGAACTATGGCACCCGCACTTAGTTTCTCAATACTCTGAATAGCACCCATTCTCATCTCCTTGGAGAGTCTAGAGGGTTAAAAACTACATCACCCAGCCTTTTAGGCTGCTAGTATTTTATATGCAAATTAGATTCTATCGATTGATGCATTCGCAAAAAATTTTGACTATAAAACGGGTTGTTGTCTTTTTGCTATTCTGCTAACAAGCAAGCTCACAAACACATATGTATTGCAAGCAGCTTCAGGGCATTGATGACCAGACCGAATGCATGGTTAACACCTCTGTGGGTGTCAAAAAATTTTCAGTGGTGATAGAGGAAGTGGCTTCCTAACCCAACTACCTTATCTCTAAATAGGATCTATGATGATGAGCATTAAATTTAATAGTTCCATTTGTGGTTTCCTGATTCATGTTACTCTAGCATTTTCAAATATTTTTTCCTTTATTTTTTATTTCTTCAAGTTACATCTCAATCGCAGTCCCCTCCCTATTCCCCCCTCCAGTCCCACCCTCCCACCCTCAACTCCCCATCCTCTTCCCCTTTTTTTTGTTTTAAGTTTAAGGTATATCTTATTTCCCCCTACAGTTTCCCCTTTCAGTCCAACAAATGGCTCTTTCTCTTATAATAATAAATACAGTACAGTACAACAGAGGTAATTAGGCCACAGTTATGAGAGTTATATGGCTTAGCGTATATTCCCAATGTCCAGTCCATATGTACTTGGCACCTGACTTTAACATTCTACTATCTAACCATCTCCATGAGTTTAAAGTTCTATATCTATATTTCTTTATCACTTCCTTATTTCTATATTAGTTTGAACATATGGATCAATACCATTCTAAATATCCTGTCTCCTGATTCCAACTTCTGCAGTACTCATGAGTCTATTTCTAGTCCATATGTGCTCATTAGTTTTTGGTCATTATTATGTAGACATTGTTCACATTCCTAACTAAAAAAGTTGCACTGAGTTGTAGGTCATATGTATATACATTGTAGAAATCTGCCTAAAAGGTCTCACACTTTCCCCAGTTTTTCCAGGCAGAGTGATCACCAGTTCCCCCTTTGCATTCAGGGAGTTCACTCATTAGAGATGAGCCATTAGAAACATACATCGTTATTTGTCATTCAACTTGAGGTCCGATGAGAACAGCAAGACCTCTCACAAGCTCTCTCTCTACCCATGGCTCTCTACACTGAAGCCCAGCCTCTTGCACTGCTTTTTATAGCCAAAGGCTCCTAAGAGAGAACAAGAATGTAACATCAACTATGCCCTGGACATCTTGTTTTCTGTGATCTTTGCTCCTCTGTTTCTTTTGCTTCAGCAAGGCTCAAGCACTTTACAGGACATCTCTGTTCTTCATTCATGATGTCTACTTAAGCCCAGCAGAGATGGAGACCTGCTACATGGTAGTCCATCCTTCTTAGAAAGACAAATCGAAACTATTTTACAAAAGAAATGTTTAACTTTTAAAATAGTTGGTAAAAGTCTTCATTAAATGTTTGTTGACATGTAAAACAACATATGAAATGGAATACTGGCTATCTAAGGACGATCTTGCCGTGGAATAGAAGCATGCTAGTAACAGAATTTAAAAGTACAGAGATATGCTTTTAAACTAATACAGGGTAGATAATAAATATTATATCTCAATTTAATAAAAATATTACATGAAAATAAAACCAAAGTGTTCTGAGAGGAGATGGTCTTACTTTTTTATAAATTTCTGAAATTTCCATTTTACTTAGGTAAGAACTTGCTACTTTTATAACAAAGAAATCAAAATATATAATAATATACTCACCATAAACATTTGGCTTCGAGACATACAAAATATCACTCAAAGTTCTCTTAGAATACAAATCTCATCTGATAATGTATCTGTGAATAAACCAGAGTGATGGGCTCATACAGAACAAACAAGGGCATCTAACTTGTATGACATCATGAACTATGATGGGCTCATCAGAACAAACAAGGGCATCTAACTTGTATGACATCATGAACTATGGCAGGAGAGCTGGGCTCTGTGAGTCTGTGCCATAGACTTGCCCATTTTAATTTCTCAAAATCAGGGTGAAGGCATTTAACAGAGCTAGTCTACACAGTGGAACTGATTGTGGGATCTCATGTTAATCTGCGTGACATAATTACCTATGTGTATGAGAAATTCAGCCAATGCTTATTTGAAATAAATGAATACAAAAATAATTCAGTGCAACATTGCATATTACCTTTACCCTAAAGGAAAAAAAAAAAGCAGTAAGTGTGTTTTGTTACAGCTAGACCAAGACAGTGGCAGTGAAGGGCATTTCAATGTCATTGCTCACACCAACTACCCGTTGTTAACCTTTTCCACACCCAGGCCCTGTGGGATTTACTTGTGGACAGCATTTTGTTTATTATAGGTGATAAAATGAACCATTCAAGGGCTTTATTTTAATGAGTAGGTTCACTTCATGCTGTGATCTGGTATACCACATCGAGAGTAACACTTGAGTGTAAGAAAAACATGAAGCTGACCAATGTCTGAGAAAAAAAAAAACTATCCAGTAGGAAGATGGTAAAATAATAACTGAAATGGGTTCTTTAAACACAGTTCTGGATGAGATTTAGTCTGTGAATCATATTAACAAACATATCACATCCCATGCAGGTCACTGGCATCTACTCTCATATGAGATTTCAGGCCACACCAACTACTTACTTCACTAAAAAAGGCAAAATTTCAATTTAAAAGAAAAATCCATGTGAGTGAAACACTCACACAATGTATCTTTAGTAAGAGAAAGAAAGGGATTACAGGAAAGCTCCACCTGAAAAATGTTTTTTTTCTAGTTTTCTTTTATTGAAAATAGATGTGTTTGTATAATATATTCTGATCATGGTTTCCCCTCTACCAAGCTCTCTTAGATCCTCCCCACTTTTCCTCCCATCCACATCCACACCATTTCTCTCTCTCCTTAGAAAACAAACAGGTATTTACAGAATAGTAATAAAATAAAATAAGACAAAACAAACTCAGACAATCTAAAATGGGATAAAACAAACAGAATAAAAAGAGCAAAAGAAAACACAAGAAATGCACACAGAAGCAGAGATATGCATATGCACACCCAGGAATCCCATAAAACCCACAAAACCAGAAGCAATAATACATACACAAAGGACTTCTAAGGTAAAAATAAATAAATAGATAGACAGATAAATAAATAAATGTCCTGAATAAACATTACAAGACAAAGACTCTCCAACGACAACCTTGAGTTTGTTTTGTGTTGGCCATCTGCTTGTGGGCATGGGACTTCAATCAGTTTAAACCTTAAGACAGGTCTGTATCCTGAGTGAGACTATTGGAGGATTTTTTTTTTTTGTATTTGTGACTGGTTACCAACTAGAGGTAGCTTCTAGGTTAAGAGCGGGGACTTGCATCCACTTCTCTCAGCACTTGGACCCCATTTTGACAGACACATGAAGGCCCTGTTCATACTACCACAGTCTCTGTGAGTTCATATGTGTGTTAGTCCTGTCCTACTGTATTTAGAAGGCTTTGTCCTTTTGTTGTCCTCCACCCCCACTGGCTCTTACATTCTCTCTACCTCCTCTTCTTCAGGGTTCCCTGAGCCCTTGAGGGTGGGAAATGCTGAAGACATTCCATTAAGACTGAATTATCCACTCCAAGTTCCAAGTTATTCCAAGTTATCTCACTCATTGTAATTGTCCAGTGTCTGTATTTGTTCCTGTTTATTGCAGGAAGAAGCTTCTCTGATGATGGGTGAACAAGAATCTGATCTATAAGTATAGCAGAATATTGTTAGGAGTTGTTTTATGGTTATGTTCCTTTAGCAAAACATTAGCGTTTCTTTTTATTCTAGGTCCCTAGCCTGTCCAGTCTCAGGTTCTAGGCCACCTGAACAGCATAGGAGATGAGTTCCATCTCATGAAGCGGGCTTTAAATACAATCAGATATTGATTGGTTACTCCCACAAGCTTTGCGCCACTAATGCACTAGTGTATCTTGCAGGTACATCATTATTGTATGTCGAAGACTGTGTAGCTGGACTGGTGTTTACTTTTCTTGTATGGTACAATACAGAGCACATTCCAGTACTTTAAACACTAGCCAGTAGAGTTGAAAGCTCTAGATAGGCACCATTTTCATTTCTTGTTTAATGAATTGTGCAGGTATTGTCTTCAGCAATTGTTCCTTGCTATCAGTTTGAGGAGAGCAATTAAAAGCCTTGGCAATAATCTGGGTTACTTCTCATTGGGCCTCTTTGGCCAAAAACTTGATTAGATGTAACCCATTCAACACTGGAAGCTTCATTTGGTGATAAGAGATGGCCCATTGGGGTTCTGTCTCCCCCACTATTTGGCAATTTCATTTAGATTTCCTTCATAGACATATATTTTTTAGAATACATTTTTAATGAAGTTTCTACTTGTTACAGGTTTCCATACAGCCATCAAATGGCACTTAGCTGTTCCTGTATTCCTCCATCACCTTCATCTTCCCTCCCCTTCCCAGTTTGATCCTCCCATTCCTGTTCCACCTTCATGAATCCAAAACTATCTATTCTATTTTCCTTTCTTAGGGAGATATGTCACTCCTCCCTATTCCCTTACTCTATAACTAACTACTGTGGTTATATAGTAAAGATTTAACTACTGACATCCATATATAGGCAAATACACTCCATAATACACTTTCTATGTCTACACTACCTCACTCAATATGATTTTTTTCTAGTTCGATCCATTTATCTGCGAATTTCATGAAATCATTTTTAATGGCTAATAGTATTCCATTATGTAAAGGTACCATTTTTAAAAAATCCATTTGTACATTGATGGACATCTTGTTTGTTTCTAATTTCTGGCTGTAGTGAATGAAGCAGCAATGAGCATGCTTGAACAAATGTCTTTCAGTAGGGTGAAAAGTCTTCTGGGTCCAAGAGTAGTTCAGCTAGCCTTGGGGTAAATAGATCCCAGCTTCCTGAGGAACTGCCACACTGATTTCGGTTTCCCTCCAACCAGCAATGGAGAGTGCTGCCCTCACTCCATATCCAACATAAGCTGTCAACTGTTTTGTTGCTCGTGCCATTTTGACAGGTGTAAGCTAGAATCTCAAAGTAGTTTTAATTGCCCTGTGCCTGGAACTATGCCTTTACTCCATCATCATAGACTCTAACCATTTGGAATCACGAACTCAAAGAAATCCTTTCTTCTGTAAGTTGCTTTGGTCATAGTATTTTAATCACAGCAATAGAACAGTAACTACTATGTTCCATCCTCCAGGAAAAGCCCCTTCTCTTGATGGCAGTGGGGATAATGTTGAGTGGTCTTGAGGAGTCTGTGCCCAGCCTCACTTCTGTAATATGATGTATTTTTGTAGATGTAGCAAAGTCATCGTTTCCTGTTAGCCTATAGTCCTGATCCACGGTCCTTTCTGATGACTGTATCCTTTTCTACGTCTTACAAGGCCACATAAAATTCAGAGATTTCAGTACAAATTATGACTTTGATGCCTGCAAGGATCTTTATTAGACTCCCCCCCCCCCCCTTGAGGCCTGAGTCTTTCTGTCAGTGTAAGTACTGGCTGGCTTCGTTGTGTATCTTACCTAATATGACTTCTATTGGTTTTGTGTTAGGACTTCAGGCACCACTTCTTCCCCATGCTACCTGTGGTGGTTTAAATGATTATAGACCCATAGTCTATGGCATCTATTCACTTATAGTTGGATTTTAGCTATATAGTACATGATACCTATACCACAACCAATACCCCAAAGGGAACATGGACATAAACTTTTTCTTTTTCTCCCTGTCAATGAGACACTTTTCCCTAATGGTGCTGCCTTGTAGGTCCCCAGTGTATGAGGAGGCTCTTAGCCCTCGTATGACTTCTGAACTGGGGCATGGGACTGTTATATAGGGATATTCCACTCCAGAGGAATGGGATGGAAAGGTTAGGGGGTAGAGGGTGGGAGGGCGGGACTAGGAGGGGTGGAAAGAGGACACTATGATGGAGATGTAACCTGAAGCAATAAATAAATAAATTTTAAAAAAAGATGTACCACAGTTTTTTTTTTTTAATCCATTCATCAGTTGAGGGACATCTGGGTTGTTTCCAGTTTCTAGCTATTACAAATAAGGCTGCTATGAACATAGATGAGGAAACTTCCTTGTGGTTTGGTGAGGAATCATTTGGATGTATACCCAGAAGTGGTATGGCTGGGTCTTGAGGTAGAGCTATTTCAATTTTCTAAGATATTGCCAGAATGATTTCCAAGTGGTTGTACAAGTTTGCACTACCACCAGAAATGGAGGAGTGTTCCCCTTTCTTCACAACCTTGCCAGCATGTGCTGTCATTAGAATTTTTGATCTTAGCCATTCTGACAGGTGTGAGATGGAATCTCAGAGTTGTCTTGAGTTGCATTTCTCTGATGACTAAGGATGTTGAGCATTTTTTCAAGTGACTCATGGCCATTAAAGATTCCTCCTTTGTAAATTCTCGGTTTAGCTCTGTTTCCCTTTTTTTTTTTGATTGAATTATTTGGCTTCTTGGTGTTTAATTTCTTGAGTTCTTTATAAATTTTGGATATTAGCCCTCTGTTAGATGTGGGATTGGTAAAATTTTTTGCAATCTGTAGGTTGCCATTTTGTTCTAATGGCCATGTCCTTTGTCTTACAGAAGTTTTTATAATGGAAAAAGGACAGCATCTTCAACAAATGGTGCTGGTCTAACTGGATGTCAACCTGTAAAAGAATGTAAATAGACCCATACTCATCACCTTGCACAAAACTTCAGTCCAAGTGGATCAAAGACCTTAACATAAAGCCCAGCACACTAAATCTAACAGAAGAGAAAGTGGGGAAAAGCCTCAAACTCATTGGCACAGGTGACAACTTGACAACTTCCTGAACAGAACACCAACAGCTCAGGCTCTAAGACCAACAATCAATAAATGGGATCTCTGAAAATCTTCTGTAAGGCAAAAGACACTGTCATTAGAACAAAACAATAATACTTTTTAATTGTCAAAAAAACCAATTTGCTCTAGGAAAGATATTACGTACACTCCCCCCCCCCAAAAAAAAAAAAAACAAAGTAGTGCCACAGAGTTAGGATTAGGACAGGGCTCTGTTCTTATCTTTTTGGGAAATTAAAAGCATCCATCTAAGGAGTCCAGGGATAACTAGACAACTGAAACCTCTGAAGAAAAAGGACCATACACCAAAGAAGACAAGTAGACTAGATGATCCAGCCTCACAGACTTCCTCAATAGCTGTTTTGTCAAAAGTCTACAACCAGAACAATTAAAAATTGTTAACTAAGATGGCTCAGCCCCACAGTCTGTTCCAGCCAGGACTTGTATAAATCCCTGCAGTTCAGTCTCTGACTACAAACTTTTCAGGACATTTAAATAGCTGAGCACAAAAGGACTGAATACCAAATGTTACTATTAACTTGCTTAACCTTTTTTTTCATTCTTATTTGGGCCCCAAACAGGTTTCCTTCATCCCAAATCAGCAGGAAGTAATTTTGTTTTGTTTTGTTTTTTGGGTTTTTTTTTTTTTTTTTTGGTTTTTCGAGACAAGGTTTCTCTGTTTAACAGCTCTGGTTGTCTTGGACTGGCTTTGTAGATCAGGCTGGCCTTGAACTTGCAAAGATCCGCCTGCCTCTGCCTCCCAAGTGCTGGGATTAAAGGCGTGCGCCACCACCGCCCGGCTAACAGCAGGAAGTAATTTTAAGAGAGCGATGTCCCATTCCCAGAAGGTGGGGTTGGTGATTTCCCTCACTTTGGTTGTTTGATAAGTTATAGATGTTTGTTGTTATTTAGTTGTTAAGTGGTCTTGTTAAATAGTTTTTGGAGGTTGGACTCAGGGATTTCTGTCTTTTTCCTTTCTCTATCCTTCCTTCTCTCCTGTGTAGGAGCAAAAACACTTTTAAAAATGTGATATAAACATAATACAGGAATGATAAAGAAAAAGGGACAGATTATTGAATATGCTCTTATATCTTTGTATATTGATACAGAATTAAGACTATATTTGGCTACATCAGTATTGATCTTTGTATATTGATACAAAATTAAGGTTAACCCTTTTTTAAGGTAATGTACCCAGGTAACTCTTAAAAAGGCAATGTGCAGTTTTGGCCTTTTGATAGCAACTGTCACAAACTGTTTAGGATAATTAAGGGGTGCAAACTAATAGTCATTCAAACATGTCATTTTGTTAGGTATTAGCATAGTTTATCGCAAAGGTTTTCTAAGATAACTGGAAATCAAGTTGCTAAAAGACAAGCAACATTTGCTTATCCAAATATACATAGATAGGTGGTCTTTAAAAACCTCAAGAGATCTATAGAATTTGGCATTGAAAGAAGTTTTCTTAACTTAAGATTTTTTTTTTATATATATTGAGACATGTCAGCTACTTACAGCACTCCCTATTCTACTCCAAGTAAAGGATGAGCATCGAAGAATCTCCATTTGGAGATGACTGCATTAGTGGCAAGCTTGTCAGTGGGTAAGAAAATCCCCTGCTTCAACTGTAGACAGACTGCTGTCTGAAAAGGACAAAACTTGGAAGCAGGTAAGTGGACAGCCTAGCTCTGCCAAGACAGGGTAGGCAAGTCCTTCATAATTCCTGCTTTACAATCAATGTTTGTCAGAGAAATGGGGCCAAACGGCTGAAGATTGATGCTGTAATGTATGAAGAGAAAATGGGAACTGTCCAGTCAGCCAGTTGTATGTCATTCTTAGTTTTGGAAGATGCTGGCCCTGTACTTCCTGTATAATCATATATATTTATTCTTCTCAGGTCTCTAATGTGGTTGAAGACTAGATAGTTTTAGTCTTACAGTTAAATTTTAAGTAGTTTAGGAGTTAAAAAATTGTTCTAGGTCTAAGAAGATGTTTTCAAGTTAGTAATGCAAGTTAGGATGGAATCTGAGTTAGGTATAGAACTTAAACTCATGGAGATAGACAGATAATAGAATATTAATATCAGTTGGCAAATATGTATGAACTGGACATTGAGAATGTATGTTATACCTTATAATTGTCATAATTGTGGCCTAATCATAAAAAAGAATTATGAGTTCTGGGACTGTGATGGAGATGTAACTTGAAGTAATAAATAAACATTAAAAAATTTAAAAAGAGGTTTATGGTTTTAAAAGACTTTTATCATTTTGAATTCTCTCTCTCTCTCTCTCTCTCTCTCTCTCTCTCTCCTTGATATTCAAGATGTGAGCTCTCAGCTGTTCCTGCCACCATACCTTCACTCTACCATCATAAATTCTAACCCTCTAGAACAATAAACCCAGTTAAATGCTTCCTTTTATAAGTTGCCTTGGTTATGGATTTTGTCCCTGCAATAGAAATGTAACTAATACATCACCCATGTCCTTGCATGTGAAACAAAACTGTTTGAGGTGATATGAACAATTAGGAAACATTGGAAGCACATACAAGCAAGAAGAAGAATAAGGAGGAGGAAGGGTATGGTATGATGAAGAAGGAAGTTTCAATCATAGGCTCTACTGGATCTTCCCTTGGATGCTTTCTTCTGCTCTTACCCAATAACCCTAGTTTCTAGTCACATGGAATTCATCGCCTGCTCTACTGTTTCTTATTGACCCTACAAACCTCTCCCAGTAGTAAACCACAATAGATACTCAATAAGCATTTTCTGAATGAGAAAATAAAAGAATGTTCCCATGATATGAGCATTGTGGCAATAAAGGACAGTCTACTTGGAGCACAAAGTTTTTAATCAAATGGTGAAATGATCCTGACACTGGTCTTCACAAGCATGCTTAATAAAGATTAGTTAACCACTTTTTTAAACAATCTTCAGAAAATAGTGTCATTCTAAACTCATGTGCTGTATCTCTCATGCTTATTAATATTTATATGCACCATATAAATCATATGTCACGGTTACACTGAGGGGTTACTGCTGCAGAACCTTTGTTTTAGAATTTAAATCATGATAGCTTTTTAAAATTTTATTTTAAGCTTTATTTTATACATCACATGTATATATGAATCTGCATGGGAGTGCAGTGTGTGTGGAGGTAGAAGTGGGTGTCAAATCTTCTAAAATTTTAGCTATAGGTGGTTGTGCACTGTCCCACATGGATGCTGGAACCAAATTTAAGTACTTTTTAAAAGAAGTGTGTGTTCTTAACCTCTGAGACATCTCTCCAAAACTATGAATATTAAGGATTTAACATGACTATCTGTATTTAAATACAGACAGCAACTAACATTGCTGACATATAGCTATACTTCCCAATTTCAAAAGAAGTTTTTTTTAATAAACAGGTAATACAGTTTAAAAGTGGCATGCTACTATTTTCTAGTTGAATTTCATGACCAAAATTACATTTTACTAATATAAACATTACATTCTTTTCCTGAAATTAATATAACTTGATCTCTAAAATATGATGTATCACTTTACAAAATATTTTTCATTATTATATTTTACTGTCAAAACTTAAGTCAAACTTTCTTGTAAAATAAAATTTGCTTCATATTTAAGTTGATTTGAGAAAAATCAAGAGACACGTGCTGGTTTTAGATGTGATTTCTGTAATACGTTACTCTAATAATGTGCAAACAGAAGAGCAACAATAGAGATTTAGCATTGATTGGTATAAATGGAAGTAACAGGAACAATCTTCTGGATCCAGAGTAGATGTGAGAATCCAGGAAACTGCTTGTTGCTGGAACTATCAGAAGCAGGAAGCGAAAGATGGCAGCAGTGAGTCGTGCCAAGATTCTTTGTCATAAAGGAGGCTTTCACCTTATTCTTCAAAACTATCTAATTGTGAATAATATCTCCAGTTACAAATTATTCTGGAAGAATAGAAATCACAAATGTTTCGATGAACTACATCAGAAAATAAATGATGGAAGTCCAGGGCACTTCTGCTTCTTAAGTACCCCACATGCATCACAAGAAGTTCTTTAGGGACTGCTCATGTGTGTTGTTACAGTGCACAATAAAGCAACAGGAATTTTGCAATTGCTCATAAGACAAACCAAGACAAACAACTTTGGAAGACCATTTTCTCACACTGGACATAAAAATATGCCTAGGTCTAAGGGTAGGATCAGTGCACCTATTACAATAGCTGATTTCATATTAACCTGCCCCTCTCCCCAATGACTGAGTTAAAATGAGGAGCCTGAAAGGATGGCTCAGGAAGCAAGTGTGTCTGTTCTGACAGTGTGAGAACCTGAGCAGGTCTCAGCACCCCACACAAAAAGGCTGGGGCAGACACGCTCACTCCTCTAACTCCAGTATTGTGGGGACCTGGAGACTAGAGGATTTCTGGGGCATCGTGGCCTCCAAGCTTAGCTCCACAGGTTCAGTGGAAAACCTTGTCTTAAAGGATAAGGCCAAGAGGGACAGAGAGGAACATCATTATGTTCTCCCCTGGTCTCAAGGCACGAGCACACAGATTCCTATACACCACATGCCTCACATACATACCCATATCTCTCACACATGCTAGCACACACAAATAACTACCAACAGGAATAGATAGAAGCTAAACACATCTTTAATTATATATATATAATCTTATTACAAGTTCTGTCCGTTTATCTGTGTTTCAGAAAATGGTTCTAGGAAGGAGTGGAGTGGAGAGGACAACTTCAGAGTGTGGGAACTTCGGGGTCAGGGGAGATGAGCAGTGTATTAATTATGAGAAGTATTTGTGCTGACAGGTTTTGCAGCAACGCAAGGACGTAGGTGAAGGTCCCGAGGGCCTGTCATGGCACATGGAACGGGCTCTGTTTTTCAACAAGACTTTTCATAGCGCCACTTTGCTTGCTAGATTTCGCACTCCGTGTGGCCTAATGGCTGTCTAACTGAGAGACATACAGAGAACTCAGTTGGACGTGAGGAAAGCTGCCTGGTCTGTGGAGGAGGAATAAGGTTTCCATTTTAGCATGGGACGGTGGGAAGAGGAGAGGGGAAAAGTTGTTGAGGTGTAGAAAAGGACAACTGGGTAAGAAGTGACACTAGGAGGAGGAGAGGTCTTTAAAGCTCCAGGTCCAGGAAGGGTCTACATATATTGCAGATTTGAAATCAGACGGGGTTTTCTTAAGGGGAGATTGCTTGTGAAGATCATATTCAGAACACTGGAGGTGGTGGAGAAGGGGCAGACACTGTGAAAAGAACCTCTCACAGACGTCACGCGTTCTTTGCTTTGGAACCCTAGAATCTGGTAGAGCACCCACCCCATCCTCTAGCTTGCGTGGCTAGCTCAGTGCTCCAGTTAACTCACAAGCTGTTCTAGAACCCCTCAATCGCTGTCTTTTCGCAGACTGGCATGCCCCCCTCCAGCATCAAGTCTCCACGTCTGCTCCAGCCCGGGTGCCGTGCGCTCCGGAGGTGGCACGGTCCCCTCCTAACCTGCGCCGCCTCCTCCCTCCCATCTCCGCTGCTGTTGCTGTCGCCGCGAAAACCTGAAGTGGAATTCGCGGGGCGAAGCGAAGCGCCGCGCTTTATCGGCGGCACTGGGCATGCTCCGCACCCAGGGCCGGTTTCGGCGGCGGGGCGGACGCTCGCTCGCTCACCAGCCAGGCGCCGGAGCCGGCCGCCGCGGCCGAGCCGGAGGCTGAGCTGCGACGCGCGGCGGGAGGAGCCTCGCTCTCGGCGGCGGCGGCACAGGTGGCGCGGGCCGCGCGCAGGGCGCAGCTCGGGAGCGCTCGGCGCCGGGCGCCA
>CAJQZJ010034157.1:2917992-2933433 GCA_907164525.1 Lophiomys imhausi | reverse complement strand
CCAACGCGAGTGCGCAGCGCCCGGCCCGGCCGCCCCTGGACAAGTGATGCGGCGGCAAGCGGCCGAGCGGAGCGGCGGGCGAGGCGGCTCGGCAGCCCGGCCGGAGCCCGAGGAGCCCCGCGGAACCCCGAGCAGCCCGCGGCGCCCGCGGAGTCGGGCAGGGGGCGCTACGCTCGCCGCGCTCGGAGGGGCGGCCGGGCCGGGCGCTGCGCACTCGCGTTGGGAGCCGCCTCTCGCCCGCCGCGCTCGCCCCTGCTCCCCGCCAGCATCACTTGTCCCGCGGCCGCGCTCCGACAACAAAAGCGGAGGATGCTGCAGTTGGGCAAGGTCAGGACCTTGCTCTGAAGCCCGGCGGTGGCGCGCACGCCTTTTCCCCGGACTGAGGAGCTGTCTTGGGCGGCGGGTGCATGTTCGCCAGGAAGCAGTCGGGCGCCGCGCCGTTGGGTGAGTTGCCTTAGCCGAGCTGCTGGAGCCCGGCGCATCCTCGGGCGTCGTCCTCTTGCTCACAGCCGGTGGGGGTTGGTCCCCCGCTGCCTGCCGGGCCAGGGGTGGCGGCGGTGGCTCTGGGGTGCTGTCTGCCCCGGGGGAGGACCGCGATCGCTCCCGGTCCCCTCTCGGAAGACGGCTCTGCCCGGAACGGGCTCCGGGGCCACTGGCTTTCTTGGAGCGGTTACCAAGTGGCTTCTCCGCGTGCTCCACTCCCTGCCACCCCTCTCCCCCGGTGGACGCGTATATAGGGCAACACCGACTGCTCCCCGCCACCCTCCACAACAACCGGGTTGCATTCATGACGTCCCTAACATAAGGGAGAAGACGGGGTGGGGGTGGGGAAGAGTTCCTTCCAGTCTTTTGCCCTTATGTTCAATGTCATTACAATGTTTGGCTAGAACAAAATGGGACTTAGTCATATGCATTCATGGCTATTTCTTCAGTCTCCTGCTGCTTGCCAGACCCAGACCCCTTTGGTCTATATTTAGCATTTCGGAGGAGGCATTTTCAGAGGGGTTCACAGGCTTCTGGGGCTTCTCTGTTCTGACAATAGATAGCGAGGCTCTGGAAAGCGCCGCCTGACAGCCAGGTTTGGCAAGGGTACTTGTGCATGGAAGATACGCGTAGCGATATTTGGGTGATTCGTAATTAATGGCTGAAAGGAGAGCTGCGTTTCGCTCTCCCCCAACCCGACCTTCCTCTTATGGTGTGTAATGTGTTTTCATCGATTGGTACTCAGCATGGTTGAACCACTCTGTTAGAATAAAGTCTCTAGGAAGGAGGTGCAACCTCCTTGGTCTGAAGGTGGGGGTCGGAAAACAGACTTGAGGGCTTAGGGGGGGTGTATCTCTTTATTTTCCAGAAAGAGGCACTTATTTCTCAAATGCCCAAAGTTGCGTTTCACTGTAAACACCGGGGTAATGAAGGGTGTGGAAGAAGAGGATAATAGATAGGAAGGCTGTGCTTGCAAGGGGTGTGTATTTCCCTCATTTGAACTGATCCGATGTGCTTTAGCTCTTCAAGGCTTTATAAATATGCATGCCTGATGTTCTCAAGCAAATACGTTGGCTTAGGAGAGAGATATATAATGAGCAAAAATCAGGCCTGATAAGCATGACGGACAGTTCACTTTTAGGAACTGTGGGACTGATAGGTAAGGCGATAGGAATTTTCTGCATTGACTTCCATGAAAATGGGGAGGTGTTGCCACTGCTCATGAGCTACCTCATCGCGCACCCCCTGATGGTGGCTCAGTTGATGTCTGTCTGTTCGTGGGCATGAATCCACAGAATTAGAAGGCTTCCCGGCCACACTACTAAAATCTCCTGGAAGATTGTTTGCTATTACTCTTTTTGGATTGCCAAAATAGATCTGTGAATAATTTGGGGGATCCAATCAATGGGAAGTATGACCAATAGGGGCAAGAATCCCTGTGCATGGAATAGCTGCTTTCAACTCCCGGATACCTCTTCCTTTAGTGATTCTGTGTGCCAAGCAGAATCCATTGTTAATGTTGAGCAGTATTCTTACAGTTCTGTGGGTTACAAGGTCCAGGGCTTGAATAAAGATGGTTATGTTTGGAAATAGTTGTTGAAATTTAGAAGGACTGTAATCTCACTAATAACAACTGAGCGTGGGAAAAGCACTGCCCGGGGCTCCACTGCTCAACTTAAGGGAACACTGCGATTATTTTTACCAACATTGCTGTAGTTTCGCCTTTATTCATATTCCAGGAACTTTACAGGAGCGCTTTGAGCACACTGTTGTATCATACTGAGGTAAAATTTCTTTCAGAAGCGTGCCTTATGTGGAGGAGTGCTTTTCTCTTTCCTTTCCTCTCTTTGAGTGCGGTGTTTTTAGTTTTAACCATGATTCTTAGAGACTGGTTGAAATCACTGTGTGCCTTGTGTGTGCCTTCAGAGACCAGCTACTGGGCATGAGGAAAAACTCCATGTATTCTTCCTGAGGCTTTCATGCCGTATTGTGGGTTGAAAATGATAGTACCTGACTAAATGGCAGTCACAGGAAGTGAATGAGGTTGTTGCTGTAATGAAATTGTCCTAGTCTTGTGGAAAGGGGTTATTTAATTTCGTGTATTTGTGCAGTTGTAAAACTCAGTCCTTATAGATGTCACTAATGTTTGCATTGTTTGTAATAAAAGTGATGCGCAGTCAAATAACAGCATCACCAGCTACTTCACGTCCTTTGCAATATGAAGTCGTCAATTCTACCTCCCAGTTCAGTGGTTCATCATAGGGGAAAAGACGAAATTAAACAATATTAGTTGGAAAAGGCAATTTCTGGTTTTGTTAAATATTTTCTAGGTATAATATCACTTTTATAATGACTGAGAAAGTGAAAAATCAACTTATAGTGTCCCCCAAATATTTCACTTTGGACATGCAATTGAATGTGTAGTACCTTTTCCCAAAATGCAACTCTTCGCTGTTGGGCATGCATGTGGAATTGTTGAAGACTTTTGGACAGCTCTTTTATATTTTTTCAGGTTCTTCTTATAAAGTAAAGCTATTACTTTTAAGTTTAAAAGATTTATAGTAATTTGTTTATGGACCAGGTATTCTTTGCATAGATCAGTACATCTAGTTATAACAAGCTAACTAAAACCAAATTAGAAAATTTTACATTTCCTACTTCCCTAGAATGTCTACCCTCTGCTTCCTCCCTCCACCCCCATTATAAATAGAATAGGAACACACCCTTCTTAGAGGTTTCTCTCTTTGGGAATGCTGCTGTAACTTTTAAAGGAAAGTGACACTTGTATTGCTCTTGCTGACATAATTTTCACTTTAAAAAGAATCCCACATAGTTGGACATATTTAAACTCAAATTCAAACTATGAATAAAATCCAATCATACACTGCCCAGTTAATTTTTTTAAGCCAGTAGTTTGGCCAGAAGTGTTGCACAATGGGTTTCTTCTAACGAGCTTGTGAATAAGTAAACTTTAAATCCAAATTCTCCCACTGGCTTCCATGAGGGTTGTCACTGTCCATATTCCGAAGGTGAAGTCCTTTGGTGGATGCATGAGCTTTGTGTTGCTGTATGTCAAAAGTTGATTTCAGTAAAACAGTTCATGATTCTTGTTGCTAGCTTCAAGTTTATCTGATTACATGCCAAAGTAGCAGCTTTTTATATGATTATAAAATATTAAACATGTCATACATAAATAGTTTCCATCACATTGTCTGCCAATCCAGACTACTGATTAATAAACTGCCTGGTTAATGAATCCAATTATATTTTTTAAAAAGTACCTCCAACACAGGAGACTCATAGGGATATTTTTATCATTCTGTGATTTTAGACCACTAATTATAAGACTCATAACAAAAATATGGGATATTGATGACTCCAGCTCTTCATCTTTTAATCATATGGCAGTTGAAATTTCAAAGCTTGTGTCTTGGTTTATTTATTTGTAGGGAATGGTTCATCAACATTAGGATATTGATGTTATATTCCATATCAATTGTTTTTGACAGGTTGCAAACAATGATTCATAAATAATGATATAGTGATTTATAAAAACTTCTGCTTAGACATGCATTCACCCATTTATTACCCTGGTCAAGTTGTATGCTGAAAGCTAAACATATGTGTGTGTGTGTGTGTGTGTGTGTGTGTGTATGTATGTGTATGTGTGTGTATGTGTGTGTGTGTGTGTGTGTATCACATATTACAGTACATCTCACTATTTCAAATTCATGCAGCAATTACATACAGGTGGTAGGACATAGCCTGATTTTTCTGGTATATTACAATCTCCTATAAAAGTTATCAGAAAAGTGAATTTCAATAATGTAATGCTGTCTGGGATTCCCCTAATGCCTATGGAGCTATGGAGCGAACACTGACTTCCAGCAAATGCCAACTCTTGGCTTAGCTGCTTACCGTTGCCCATTTATGTGGTAATCAGACCCATCTGATTTACCTGTAAGATGGGTGCAGTGAGGTAGAATATCTGTAATGTTGGTTTGAATATAAAGTATGTGAATAAATGGCTTGTAAATTTATTCTTATTAGTTAAGACATATGTTATTAAATTATTGACATTGAATTATTCCTATCCTAAGATTAGATGTTATAATGTTATTTTATATAGATACACCATTGTAATGTTATATTACATATTGGCATGCAAAATGACAAATTTTCTGTCTTGAAATGTATAATTCATTTATGTATTGAAATATATAACCATTAAGGTAAAGTAAATTAAGTTATATCTCCCAGCATTATTTCTTTAAATGATTCATATCCCAGTAGTGAGAAATTTCAAGACTTTGATATTCTTTATTATTGTTATGTCAGCCTCCTGATTAAGATCACATTTTCTACAAAGATGAATGTTGTACAGAGAATATTATAGACTGTTTAATCAGCATCACTGTGTGAGGTCAGATATTAAACAGCTGCTCAGCTTAAAAGCAGCGAGCTCAATCCGCCTCAGAAAGTAACTGTAAGGAAATAAAAGGAAACATAGCAGTAAAAATTGTATGGAAAGGAGACTGCATCCTCCTCTACATGATGCCATTAGAGAACCGGGGGTGTGCACTGGTGCCTCATTGAACAACAGAGGTCCTTATTATGCACATATCCCCTCACCTGGGCTCTGTAGTGAAGACAGACATGCAGGCTGTGCTGCCTCCAGGCTGGTGCTGTCCAGCTCCTTAGGCATCACTGAATTCCCCCAAGCTGGCGTAACTGTTGCCTTCTGCAGCATAAGTTTTATGGCCACACTGTGGTGTGTCTTAGAATTTGTTACAGAATATGACCCTAGTGACAGCAGACTAATTTATCTTCAGTCAGGGAAGAATTTTGACAATCAACATAGTTATTTATATTCAAATTTATGTTTTGTTGTGAGAACTGCCAATTATGTTTTCAGACTAAAATACATGTTATAGTAAGAGGCATTATTCTCTCTCTCTTTAGCAAACAGCTGAGCCAATTATATTTGGTTAAACCAGTATAGGTATATGTGTGTCAAAATTTCTATAAGTTTTAAATAACGTAACATACTGTATTCTGAAAGCAATGGTTAGTAGCATTAGATCAAGAGGGACTGTTAATCATGTTCTTGAAATGACTAAATATGGTTATCCTCCATAGGTAAGGGTTGGGGTTTTCTCATTAGTATTGTTTTATTTAATAATTGTAATGACCACAACTGGCCTTAGCAATTAGATTTAAAAGATACCTGTGGTTAACATACGTTTTTGTAGATGATATATATCGTTACTTCTGTTGGTTCAGGGAACTCTTCATGTCTACTGAAATGCCTCCTCTCATTTACGTGTATAACAACATTATTACAGAATATTTATAGTTTTTCTTAAAATTATGAAATGCACATAAATATTGGTTACTAATGTCTTTAAGGGACCAAATAAATAACCCTACCCTGATGCTCTGGCGAGACTATGAAGTTAGAAGGCAAAAGATAGTGAAGTGACCCCTCCAGGGACTAAATGTAGCTTTGTGTGACCACTGAGTGACATCCCAGGTCCTTGGTCCATCGTCGTTTTTCCTGTCCTTGGAGACTGAGCTGCCGCTGAGCTGGCAGAGCCCAGTCTTGCTCTCTGCAGACAAGGGTATCTCCAGAGGAAGGAAGATAAAGCAAGGCAACCTGTTCCTGTATTCTTCAGAGGCCTGGAAAGTGAAAGGTTGGACAGAGGCCAGAAGTGTCTCATTAATTAAGTTCCCTGGGCCTGAAAGGAAGCATCAGAAGTAAGAAAGAAATGTTCCCTATTGGCATGGTCTATAAAGAATTCTGCTTGGTAGGATTCAGGACATAGAAGCATTCACAGCATTTTACTTAGTAGTTGAGTTCTTTAAATGTTTCATGCTGTTTTGTCACTATATCAGGAATTGTCAGGAGAGTGCCTTCTGCCCTGGTTGATTTATAGTGAGGATGATCCGTGAAATTCAACTGAGTTATGATTGGCTAATGCTAAAATAACTTGTCCTTAGGGTTTCTTTCTTACTCTCCATGTCAGTTTTTAAACTAAATTAATTGGCAGGCTTCCTAAGTGACAAACATTGCCATGAAAAGGATCATGTCAGAAGCTAACTTCCCAAACCACATATAAATACCAATCCATGATAGCTCTTATCCACAACATGTTTCACCTCAGTGGAGTTACGTAGAGTCTGATTGGTATATAATGATGTCTCAGTACTAATAGGCACAATCATGGGCAGAGTTAAGAAAGAACAAAATTACATTAAAAATAAATATGTTTTATGTGGCTCTGAGTGTGGCTACTCAACCTTATAATAAATTTTATTGTAAGCTCCACTCCTTATCATAAATTTTATTCTTTATCAAGTGTTTTATTTGGTCCACCAAATATTAGAGTGACATAGTAGTCATTATCTTCAATGCAGAATAATTTAACTGCCAGAAAGAACAATTCTTCAACAGTAAACTGAATTGTCCAACTAAAAAAGAGCTATAATTCCGCCCCCTGCTTTCAGGAATAGTCATAGATGCAGAGTGTGACTCTTGAGTCTCACGGAGACTGGTTGAGAGTTGTCCAGATGTTGGCAACATGTCTTCCAAAGTTGTATCATTTATATTTCACCACAGAAAATGTAATATTGTTTTCCCATGATGCTGACAACAGAGGGTATTGTAAATATAAAGCAAATGCCCCTTAGATTGCAAAAATATTGTGTTTTCCTGTGATTTAGTTTGCTTCTTTTAAAAATGTCATTTGGGTTACACGCTTTGTCCGCTTGTTCCCTGTTTTTGGTTGGGGGAATCCTATATTTCTACCCACTTCTCCTTTTCTCTACTTGCCTGTCATCTTAGTGATTTAAGTTGTTTATCCATAATAATCATCTTTCCTTTCTCCATGTCTTAACGCATGCACACCTCACTTAACTGATTCCTATTTGGGGAGCATGGTTCTAAACCTTGTCCTGTAGCTTTCCTTAAAGAAATGATCTTACCACCCATTGATTTTGTGTCTTGGTGGTAAATAATGCAATGGAGTGGATATTGAGAGCTAAAAGTTAGATCCCAAAGGGGTGGGTTGCTACTGTCATTATAAGCTGAGGGGACATATTAATTCCTGCCTTTTCTGGTTATATTGAGGGAAAATTAAGAAATAATACACTTAAAATAGTTAACAAAGTTCCCCCAACAAAGGGACATAAGTAGTGTGAGCTATCCTTTCTATAAAATGATAAAATATCAAATCAGTGTAGAGGCCTCTTGTTGAGAAGGCCCAGGTGTTTGGGACTGTCGTGGCTCTTGGGTAGATGATCCTCACCTCCATTACAGATACTCTTCTCAATTTTGTCTCATTGTGCCCTTCTAGTCAGGTGCAAGTTCACAGGGGAAGTGGTATGGCACCAATTTAAGGGAAGATCCATTTTAAAAACTGGTATTTTTCTTCCCCCTCCCCAACCAGAGATGAGTGCCTTGCCTCCCTGGTTACACAGGATAGGCTTTTCACCAGAATTACCCCATTTGGAAATTCATTTTATCTTTGATCCTCAAATATTAGGTGGTAATTGGCACAGTAAATATGATTAACACTACAAGTTATATGTACAACCTTGTTTTTATTGTCTACTGGTTCATGAAACCTTGTCAGGTTTTGTTGGTGTTTGCTTTGGGCTAATTTTGGATACTGACCACTGAGACTTTATGGAAAAAAAATTGAGTAGTTCTACTAGTTTAGTGATCCACATGACAGTGGCATTGGGGATTTCTGTTCACCTTACATCTCTGCCTGTTTTGTCATTTACCTGTTGAGATGAAAGCTGCAGGGCTTTGTTGATGTCATACGGCAATTAATGGGAATACCGTATGGGGCACATTTAAATTCAAAATGTTATTTGGAACTTTTGATATACTCCAAAAATATGGTAACTTTTGTGAGTTGGAATAAAAGTATTTTTCTTCACTGTAAAACAGAGTGTTTGAGCTCCATTACAAACATAGTTACAACATGCCCTCTTCACTAATGGCTATAATGGTTGCTGGATAGCATGCCATTGGGTATTGCCCAGGAGAAGGAGTCTCATTGGTAATGTAGTTGTTAGTACTTTATTTGACTTCAAATACTGAAAGGTATGCTAAATCAGATCAAGAAATTTCCCTGCATTTTTCTTCTTGCACAAAATTGGGTACTTTCAAAAGTGGATGGCATAAAGCCCCACTGCTCCTCAACAGTGAAATCTGTCAAGCTATCTCCAGAATATTATTTTCTCTCCTTGAGGGCTGCTGTGTCTGGCGCCAATGAGGCTTTATCAGAACAATTTTAGAAGTGTGAACCCTGTTTTGGCTTCCATTTTTCCCCCTTAGCATATTTCTTTAAAAATACTTTGAATAGACTTGCAGAGATTCTTACCACTCCAACTTTAGCCTGCCCATAGGCAGAAGTAGAGGGAAGTAACAAAGCTTTCATTTGTTGTACATTCTCCAAATGCTTGAAGAAAACAAGGAAGAGAAGTTAAAACTCCCCAGTGAGTATGTTACTTAGTGAGTAGCAAGGCTTTAAGTATTGGAGAAGACCTGTTTTTGTTGCTGTTTATTTATCTATGGTGGTCTATTTCCCTTATAAATTTAAGATCCTTTTTTTTTCTGCAGCTCAGGTACATGATAAATTGTAGAATGACACCATTTTTCCTATTCGAGCACTTAGCACAGATACAAGGGGTAAGCTTACCTTGCACTGTGGACACTAGATAGAAGTAGACTGAAGGGAAAGAGCGGGAAGATGATGTAATTGATAGTTAGGTGATGGAGGTCCCTTGCTCAGCATGTTTATATATGGACACACAAGACTGGGTGTGCTGTGGTAAATGCTGAGCTGGGGGGTTGGTTAAAAAGTGAAGACAATTTTGAGAACTTTAAAAGAATGAACAACTAGCTTAAAATGCTTTCACTACACTGGGCAGAATTAAGTTTGGTATAGCTAAGGAGCCATGAAGAGATCCAAACAGCATGTTCAGGATGTGTTCCTCCAGAGCCAGGTAGGCTGTCTTCTCCTTTGATGTGTGGGGCTTTTTTTCTACTTGAAAGGTTACAACTCTCCTGTTCAAAAATCAGTTTTTAAGAATGTAGATGGTGGTACAGCCTAATTTCCTGCCAGTCTGACATAGTTTTCTTCCCCTGTGTGCAAACTCCCTTAAAATATATTAATAGCCACAAGGACTCTAGATCCCTCAGTGTTAAATGTACTCTCTGCTTCCCACAGCGTAGCAAGATAAGTTTACCTGTCTCTCTTGTAGACTGACACACTGTCTTTCACAGCATCCTAGTTTACACACAGAGGATGGCAGGTGATGCCAAGTTGCAAGAGGATGAAGTGCTGACAGTGCCGAGAAGCTCTGGCTTTCTTTGAACAGGGTTGTTGGAGGAAATGAAAGCAAAGTTATTCCTTTGAGCTTTCACAGCACATTAGTTTTTACACGTGGATTCTCATAGTCTAGCATGTTGAAAATGTAACTATTCTGAAAGCAGCGTAACGGATTTCTGTGCAGAGGATGTTGCTGTGCTCACAGATCTTCATAATGTCCTCCGATGATATCTACCTGATTGCAAACAGCAGGGCATAATCTCCTAGCATCTATCGTTGTAGCTTCTGAGGTGCGGTGGGTGGGTCAGTGTTCAGTGACTTGAGATTCACAGCTCTGCTCCAAAGAAGGTGTGAACGCTAAGCTATCATCACAATCTCTCTTAGTACTCTTCTTGTTTACACAGTTGTATCTATTGCATATTACTCCTTCTTCTCCTTAGTATTTAGAGCAAACTGTTGTGTGGACTATGCGTGCAATTTTGAAATTTGATGTAGCTTAGTAATGCCCAACATGCATACCCATAACTTACATTAACGAGGGTACTCACATACTAACTATTGGAGTGATTTCAGCTTTACTGCTGAATAGCCAAGTGTTGCTACCTAGATGTTTATTGCTGATGTATCTTTGAGGGTGGCTGCTGTTGGTCATTTTGAAAGAAGAATGCTGCTTGTATGTCAGTTGCAAGACATCAAGAAGGACACTCAAGGTGAGATGGTCATTCTGGGTTATGCATGTGCTGCACAACAGTTTTAGTGGTGCTGCTAGCATGTGGAAACTCGCATCGTTGTGTCAAGAAGTAAGCTGTATGCACACAATGGTTTCAAGTATGGCCACACAATAGGGTTTCAGATGTTGCAGTGGGAGGCGGGATGTGTGTGCAGAATCCCATGAAGCCAGAAGATTTTTTGAACATCTTAAGGATGGCAGGGAACAGATAGTGTTTTAACAAAGTGTCTATGGATGATATGTAACATAACAAATCGAATAAAATACTGAATGGCATAAATTATACCTAAATCAAAACCAAGGGACATACCATGTTTCCCTACATCAGGTAAAAACATGCCAAAGGGCATTTTGTCTGTAATCCCACTGGCTAGGGGAACTTCATTAATCAGAATACAGAAAGACTCTTGGTAAGCTTAGGCAGTCAGTCAAGATGCCACAGAGCAGCGGCACAGAGAAAAGATTTCTTTTCTCAGATCTAGAGGTTGGGAAATTCTGCACACTTGGTTGCTGGTAAGGGCTCCCTTTCTAATTCCAAGTGCTACTTTCTAGCTATATCTTCCTTCACATGGTATCTTGCTATAGGACCTTCCCTGGAAGGTGTTTGTATCTACCCCAATGGCAGATGGAAAGAATAATTCCATTTAAGAGAAACTTGGTGAATCAGTGACTTTATTGGGGTTACTGCACAGGAGTGTCTGTGCCTCTTAGACACCTGCATCCCCAAAACTCCATGGCAGCACGTGAGAGTGACTCATGAAAGCTGCGCTAGCAGAATCCCCACACCATGTACAGGCAGTTACTCCACTGACCAGTTTTCTCTTCCCCAGCAATTTCTTGTGTTCGTTAAACCCTGGGAAGGGCTTCCTGAATTTTATATTTCTTGTGAGTTTTATGAATCCCAGGAACTCCCCTCTGCTCCTGTTTCAGTCTGGAGGATCTGCTATACACTCATGCCCTCAGTTTGTCTTTATCCTTCATTTTGTAAGGTTGCTGATTCCAGAAGATCCTACTTCTGTGAGTTCATGTAACCCCATTTACCATTTTAATATATGATCATCACTGAACCCTACATTAAGTATGGGTTGAAAGCAGGCGAGGAATTAGAAAGCGGATAATCTAGTTGTAGATGGCTGTGAGATCAATATGGTTGTTAATTAACAAGGGTTGACTGAGTTTCCATAAGTAGGTCTTATACAGTGCTTCCCCTGGTAAATTAGCTGCTTTGTATTTCTTGGCATCCTTGGGCACAACAGACTATTTCTCAAAGGCAGATTATCTCACTGTAAATAGGATTCACAGATCCTGGATACTTTGCTTCAGAATAATATTAAGCATCCTTTTAGAACTTTACCAACTTCTAAGCATGTTCTCAAAGAAAAGTTGTACGTTATGAACCACATAGGACATGCTGCTTTACTTGAGAACTCAGTGAACATTGTGTGTGAATATCGTTTTAGGGTAATGTAGATGGATAATGGTAACATTTGAAGTGATTATCACATTTAATTATCAAAAGTAGACTTGTTTTCCCAAAGCATGTATTTCCTGTTGGATTTAAATTTCAGATACTACCTATGCACTGGAATACTGAAACTGAAAAGGAAATTTCAAACTCTACCAGTGGCTAAATGTTGATTCTGAGATAAGACCTACATGTGGAACACATTGTTTAGTCTTTCATAAGGAATACACTTTAGTGTGTTTGAGTTATTAATGGTTTTTGAATATTGCAACATAATAAAAATGTTAGGTCCTAATTATGTGACTTTAAGAGTAGAATTTTGGTAGTTTTGTGGATACTTTTATCTTGTATCATATTTAGTGATGCAGAATTAATATAATATATTTGCATTTATAAACATTCATATTTGTTGTTCAGACCATCTTGTCAAAAACTCCCCTACCTAATTAAATTTCCTATGCCTTAATTAATTGTCTTCAAAACAGAAAGCTTCCACATTCAACTGTGCTATTGTCAAATGTGTCATTACACTGGACAAAGTCCTTCTGGCCTAGCGTTTTTTAAGGTAGTGTCCATATCAGATTGCATTTATTGGCTGTCCACTCAAAGAGCAGTGTGCATGGAAAATTTTCCTCTTAGAGTGTTGTAATGGTCTCCATGAGCGATGCTGTAATGCTGTAATGCTATATAATGCTGTAATGCTGTGATGGCACACAAAAAAGTGTGTTTGTGACCGTGGGCTTTTGGATACTCCGCTCTGTTAATTCCTCTTTACCCCTGTCTCAGTTTAGTTCTAGAGGTGGGTCCTGGTGTTCCTGACTTAGTTTCTGTCCTCAACAGCTGTGGTGAGAGGCTGGTCTCATCAGGGTTGGGTAGCAGGTGACATTCTGGGTCTTCCTTACCACCTTCATGTGCACTGTTGATATTCTGTGTGCTATTTCAGATTTTGCCTTTGAGTCTCACAGAGGTGAGAAAGGGAGCACTCAACTGACTATTTGCCAGACCTATCCCATGCCTTGGAAGTGTTCCTAGTTAAGTCAGTTTGAGAATTTGTAATACACACGCTCTAGCTTGCATTACCACAGTGTTCCTGAGGATTTTAGATAAGACCATGAGAATCCCTGCTGTGTGTCCTTTTCCTGCCTTTTCTTCTTTTCATTTTTCTTTTCTTGAAATAGGGTCTCATACTATAGATCCAGGAGTTTGCATCTCACTCTGTATCCCAGGCTGGCCTTAAACTTTCCATAGTTCTACCTCAACTTTCTGAGTGCTGAAATCATAGGTGTGAGATACCATGCAAAGCTTTTACATCCATCTTTTGTCTACAAAAATAAGATTTCAATCTAATCATTTTAATCTCCTTAATTGAGGAACAAATTAATAATTTAAATACAATGTTTTAGTATTTTCTGTCCACTGAAATTTTCCATTTGGTGACTTACCAAGTAAGACACTCAAATCCTCCTGTGTTTTCAAAACACTAAGGGATATGTGCCAATTGCTAGGTCATGGGGGACCTCATGATTGGATTAGCACTGATGTGGCTGGAAAGAATTATATGAAATCCCCAAGCAACTCAAGAAACTTTGGGCTGTGTGTAAGCCTCTGGGGAGAGATGCAGAGTCACTCTGCCATAGGCAGCTGTTCTTATCTTCAACAGTACTTCTATCTTTCCTGGAGTTTTATGCTCAGATGTAATATAAGTTTTGTATTTAATCTTCAGAGAACTTGATTCAGATGTCATTGTAATATGCTAGTGTTTTTCAAGAAAATTTTATTTTCTGACTTTTTCTATCTTTTCCTTTCTCTTTTTTCTTCCATTTTTATTATTTTTTTCTCTCATAAGTTACATCAAGACCACAGTTTTCCCTCCCTGAACTCCCACCAGTTCTTTCACCACCTCCTCTCTTCCCTAGGTCTAATTCTCCTCAGTTTGCCTTAGGCTATCCAGGGATGTCAACTGAAAATAGCATAACAGTTTACGATAAGGTTAGGCATAAATCTTCATTATCAAGGCTCAACAAGGCAATCCAATATGAGGAAAAGTGTCTGAAGAGGAGGCAGAGTCAGAGACATCCCACACTCCCACTGTCAGGAATCCCACAAGAACACCAAGCTACACAGATATAACATATTGTACAGAGGACCTAACTCAGACCCCGAGTTTTATGGTGTAAATATTTGCAAGTGAAAATTCTTAATGAATATTTGAAATTAAATTATAATTTATATAAGATACTACTTACTTATTAAAAACCTGAACAAAAAATAAAAAATAAGCAAATGTTAGTATCTTTATTGCATATACACAGAATTATTTTCCTTATTTCTGTATCCTGTATAATGTATGACAGCTGATTGCATAGCGTTTGCATTGTTTCCAATGCTGTAGTATGAAGAGCTGTTATAAACCTAAAGAAAATGTGCATAGGTCATATAGACACTGAATCGTTTTATCTAAAGAATTTGAGTATCCAAGTATCATGGCAGGTTCTGGAACCAATACATTATAGATAGTGAAGGACCACTGTGCTGAGTTGTGGGCATTAAATTATAGTCATGCATTCAAGAATATGAGCAAACAATTTATAAATTGTCAGTAACAAAGCTCCAGCTTGTGCTCTTGATAAAATGTGCTGAGAGTAGCACTTGATCTTTGTGTGTTCCTGTTAGAATTGTTAAGGTCCTCAAATGGTCTGAGGTGTCAGGAGCCCCCATAGATATGATGTCTGTATGTAGTATGGGGTCCCCTCTGGGTTCCTCGAAAATAAAGAGGACATTAGGGAAAGATGAGGTAAATTTAAATTAACCATAGACTTTAGTTAATAGCAATGTTTAAGTATTAGCTTATTAATTGTAGCAAATGTATCATAGCAAATAGGGTAAATTTCGTATTAAAAGATAACTTCTATATTAGAAGTTCAGATATTCTTATTCAGAGTTTTTAAAGACTTCAGTAAGGATGGGACTGCTCGCTGGTTCATTTGAATATTCTTGGACCCTGCCCTAATATTTGATGCTTGTTATTCGAACTTGACTTGCTGTTTATTAAGTGGCAAATCAGTGAAATGTAACTATTGTCATCAGTTGTGTCATAGATTTCTTGTTCCAGTAACAGCAGAATGAACACTAAAACTGTTTTAAAGCAATAGATTTTTGTTTTTCATTGTCTCAATGGTTGCTTGTAATCATGGGAAGAAGGTAACTCAAGAGTTGTCAAATTTCTCACTTTGGTGTAGTTTTAGAGCAGACCTTTCATAGAAGCAAAGGGCACTTTCATTATTTCTTTTGAAGTTACCTTAACCAATTATTAGGAATATTTTCTTCCTTTCCACATACGAAACCAAAATGAAAAACAGAAAGAAAGAAAGAAAGAAAATAATCAGTCTATGTTTTGTGAATGATTTTTCTAATACTTG
>CAJQZJ010034157.1:2869272-2917982 GCA_907164525.1 Lophiomys imhausi | reverse complement strand
TAAGGTATATCTTATTTCCCCCTACACTTTCCCCTTTCAGTCCAACAAATGGCTCTTTCTCTTATAATAATAAATACAATACAAAACAACAGAGGTAATTAGGCCACAGTTATGAGGATTATATGGCTTAGCGTACATTCCAGTGTGTTGCAGGTTAGTATGAATGTTGAGTCACATATAGACCTTTAAACTCATGGAGATGGTTAGATAGTAGAATGTTAAAGTCAGGGGCCAAATATGTATAAACTGGACATTGGGAAGCTATACTGGGCCATTTAACTCTCATAAATGTGGCATATTTATATCTGTTGTTTTGTATAGTATTTACTGTTATAAGAAAAGGAACCATCTGTTGGCCTACTAAATTTTAAGTAAAATAAAACTGTAAGCAATACATTTCAATTTTGTTATTTTAAGATTTTTTTAAATGGTAACTGTGTCGAAAACTTGGCCTAACTATGTAGTCTTTTGGTTGCAAAATCACAATTCTCTCTTTTAACTCTGCAGACGATGATATTGCTGGTGCTAACACTGGTGGTGGGCCCTTCATTGCATTTTGTAGACTCCACAGATGTGATAGGATGCTTCCCTGCTTAGCACTTCTTCAGCATCACTTACTTAAATGTCTCTTTCTTGTGAAATTTCAACTAGTCCAAACCTCAGCCCTGTGGGAGGGACTCACACTGACATTTACTTCCTATTTTAGAATGTTTCATCCACATTACTTTTTGTAGTAATTAGGGACTTAGTGATGTGGGCATCAATAGGAGGCTCTGTCACAGCTTCCTGGGCTGGTAGTGGTGATGGGCAATAATGTCTTTAATCAAAATTTCTGTAACTTAATAAGGAGAATGTGTATCAGTGTGGGTAAACTGAGTCACTCTGCCTGAGAAAACAGTCCCTGGCTTCATCAGATAAAAAGAAAGCTTGGTGTATTTTCAGGTGGGATTATCAAAGGCTTGAAATGGAGTCTCATATAATACCAGTAACTTGGATATTCAGCCAATAGTGTCTCCATCATCGTTATAAATCTGCGTATTTCATATTTCAAAGGCAGAGCATGCTACAGAGTTTTGCATTTTTACCATGTGCCAAGAGACAGAGAGAACTAGGGGAGTGGTGAGTGGCCCTAAGCTTAAGGGCCACTTAAAGAGGCAGAAGAATTTTAGAGAGCTGGGTAGTTTAGAGTTTTGAATTCAGGGGTCATTCTTTTGGAGTTGTATCCACAAACTCACTGCTGGTTTCAGAACTCTTGTACTTAAGCTTTGGTTTTGTTAAAGAAGTAAAACAAATGTCAAAGCTTTATTTTTCAGTGACACAGAATATGATGTGAATCATGATTGAGAATCAACATTATGATAATGTGCTCAAATAAAATGGTAGCTCATTCCAAAGAAATCTTGTCGGCTTTCAGGAATTACTACTTCCAGATATTAAGAAAATCTGGACCCATTTTTATATGGTAAAGGCATTTTTTGATTGTGTGTTCCTATGCATATATTAAATACAGACTTGTGTGTATTTTGGTGACAGATTTATTAGTGGATTAATTTTTATTTTATTTTTTAAAATATATTTAATTATATATGTGTGTGTCTCTGAATGAGTTTTATTTGCATCACATATGCATTTATCGGCCAAAGGAGACCAGAAGACGATCTTAGACCTTCTGGAATTGGTATTCCTAGAGCTTGAAGTAGTAGAGGCTGTGAACTAGAATGTGGGTTCTGGGAACCAAACCATGCCCTCTGCAAGAATAGTAAGTACCCTTAGCTGTTGAGCCATCTTCCAGCCCCAATATATTTGATATTTGAATATTGCTGGGGACCTAGCGTTTTGTGTCATTTTGATAGAAGCAATGGATTATACCTAGAAACAGTTGCCCAGTTTAAATGTCTCCTTTTTCTCTCACTTCTTCCTTGCTGACCTCTACCTGCATCCTACTTGCCTATCACCTGTACGTCAAGAGCGGTGGTTCAGCAGCCATCTTTCCCTGCACCACTTGGCATCTACCTTGCCCTCCCTTTTTCATGCTGGCATGGTCTCCATGGCAACCCCAGGCTGCTCCACAGGCAGCTGGCCGTGCAGGATGGCTGAAGCTGGCTGGCAGAAGTGATCAAAGAGTGAGGAGGCCTTGAAGAGACCCAGAAAAAGCTTCTGGTGAAATTTCAGCAACAGAAATGAAAATTGTTATTAATTTGAGATATTCAGGCTAGTGGTGAGAGTCCCACGAGGACCCATCTCCCATCTGCATCATGCAAACACTAGTATTCCCACTTCCCTATGCTTCCTCTGTGGGTATATTTACTCTGTTGGTAAAAGCAAAAATATAGGCTAGGCAGAATGAACACTGGGCAGGGGCCAGCATCTGCATCGGACAGTTGTCACTTCCTTAGTCTACACACTTTCGAGTCCTTTGATTCGCCTGTACTCGGCGTAAGGTCTGGAGTATAGAGCACTGTGAAGCATTTGCTGGTCCTGTGTCCTTTAGACATTGATCTGTCCTGAAGATGTGAGGCAAGCTGCAGAGCAAACTGCTTTATTTCTTGGACTCTCCTGAACCTTGGTTTGCCTGATTGACCTTTCTCCAGGGAGCCCACCCCAGAGACAAGCTAGCAAATGTTTACAAGAAATTGCACACAGTAGTGAAGACTGAGAGCAAAGAGCAGCAGGGAGACACTCTTTAGGGACCACGTCAAAGGAAGATATGCAGTGGTTACATTCCAGTTTAAGGTAACTCCCGGCACGCTTCTCTTGCTCTGTGCTTCTTAATGCATAGTGCTGTTGTTTTTCAACACAAAGTGAAAGACAATTTAGAAAAGATACAATTATATCTTTAATCATGTCTCTTACTGCTTCTAAAACACATTCCTTTTTGTATATCTGTGTGTGGATACTGTTAAAAGAATAAAGCTTGAAGGGAAAGTAATTGATTGTTCCACATGTTTCTTTTCTAATAACATTCAGTTAGTGAATACCAATATCAGAAAACAATAATAATTTTGCTTAATACTTTGCATTATTTAAATATTTTCAACTATTAGGAGAATATATGTGTAAATACCACATATATAAAAATAATACATAAAATATATATGGAATTTATCTATAATTTGTAAATAAATTTCTCTTCACTTGTACTGTGGAGATTTTCCTAAAGTGAAATAAAGTATATTCACTTATTGTTTCAAGGTTTGGTAATCTTATTTGTCTTAACAAATAACTGATATTCTCAAACAGACTTTAATAATGTGATAAGGGCAATAACAGATATTAGTTTTGAGTCTGAGGAATATTTTTTCCATGGATTTGACTGTGTTATGAAGAAAACATTTATAATAGATAGCTTCAATGTTACAGGAAGAGCATCTCTAAGCATATACAAATGTTGATAATAGAAAAATTACTTCTTTATCTTTCAAAACATTTCTTTTATGAATTAAATCCGATTTGCAGTGCTAATTCCAAAGTTTTAAAAGTAACGTGGAGATACCATGATGGCTTATAGAAACCATATACCTTAATTTCCATTTTAAAAGCAAGTGTAACTCAGAGAACATAGCCAGCCTAGTACTGACATCTGATAGTACTTAGTAAAGGTACTGGAAGACAAAAGTGTCTGATGAACAATGAGTCATGTGCTTATCTGAAGACATTAGGAGAAAAGATAGAAAAAAATGACAGAAGGCAGGTGAAAACCTACCGTTACCAGTTTGTGTGCTGTTATCATTCCCAAGAGCCTAGAATAGTTTAATAATTAAAAACTATCAGTTACAAGTCACTTCAAAATTTACAACAGAGAGAATTTAAAGGAGAGTGCTGGATGCACAGTTGATTGGAAAGCTGAGAAGCCAAACACAAGTGAATGGAGACCTTAATTAGGAACTAGTCTAAGAAAAACTTTGCTCCCTTTAGTCCTCCCATGGGGCTATACCGAGGCCCCTGCCACCAGTTTCCTCACTAGCAAACCTGTTTGTCATGAGCAGGCAAAAGTGTTATTTGAATCTCATTATAGGCAGGAGAAATGATCCTCAACATCCAGCCTGCATTGCTGAATTGAAGGCAGTCCCCATAAGCCACGAGCCTGGGCTACCCACAGACAGCATGGGGAATATATAGCTGCCAACTCAGTTTGGGGAAGGAGGAGATGAGAAGACAGGGCAGTTCTGGCTCTTCCATTCTTCCTTGTATTCAGAGCCTCCAAGTGAGTAAAACTGATTAGAATCCCATTGACAGAAAAACTCAGCTCTTCCTGCAGGGCATGCCCATAATATGGGGAAATCATTGGAAGAGGAAGGCGTGGATGTGAAGTATATAGGGAAATGTACTAGATAACACTTCAAATCAATGCCTAAAATATGATAACATCCAAAATTACACATAAGCAACAGCTCTCTGTAAGCTAGAAATTTAAGAAAAATAATGAGTAATACTTAAACCCTAAATTTTTGATACTGTTTTAGTCATGATTAGAAAAAGAAATATGATAGTATAGTATCCTTAGCCTCAACCACTACCATAAGACAAGAAAAATATGGAAGAAGCAAAATATTGAAATAAAAACAATAACTTAAAAGTTATTATCTGATTATTTGAATATTTATATATAACTCTGAAGGGAATCTGAGGATTATCACAACTAAAAAGAGAAAATAGAAAGATTCCTGGTCTCAATAACATTGTTAGTTATGGCTTATGCATAGGTTGGTTTATATATATTTAAAATGACTATATTACAGTGGACTTGTAAATTTATAATTTGATGTCAATTAAAACTGCAAAAGAAATGAATAGAGCTCCTTTTGAACAGCTCTATGTCATTGAACATTCAATAATCTATAACATTATTGAATGCCTAGAAATATTTTGTATGGTTTCTTCCGTATATTTAGCTATTTATTTTTAGTGATATTTAGTGAATATAACTGCATTTAGCTCTTTTTCTTGGAATTGAAAAAAGAATTTTATTTATTCTCTCATACAATAAATCCAGTCTGCCTTTTCCTCTCCCTCCATTCCTCCAAGTTCTCCCCACAATCCCTCTGTCCCAGATCCACCCTCGACCCCAATCGCATCACAGTCTCCTCCCGGAAAAGAGCAGACATCCCAGGAACATTAAGTAAACATGGCACAACAAGATACAATAGGACTAGGCAGAAGCCTTCACCCAGTAGGAAGAAACGGGCCGGGTCCTAAGAACAGGCAAAAGAGTCAGAGACCGCTCCACTCCCACTGTCGGGAGGCTCCCCAGACCCCAAGCCAACAGCCATAACACATGCAGAGGGCCTGGGACAGACCCATGCAGGCTCCCTGATTGCTGCTTCAGTCTCCGAGCTCTCATGAGCCCTGCTTAGCTGATTCTGCAGTCAGTTCTGTCCTCATGTCTGACCCTCCTGGCTCCCACAGTCCTCTTCCTCTGCTTCTACAGGGGAGGGACCAGGGCAGGGACCAGAGGGACACAACCAAGCTGAGCGAGCTCTCTTTGCCTCATGGTTAGCTGTGGATCTCTGCACTCACTCCCATGAGCAGCCCGAGGCAGCCTGTCTGATGATGACTGTACTAGGCACCACTCTTCTAATATAGCAGAACATCTTTAGCGACCGTTTCATTGATTTTTTTTCTTTTTTAGAGCTGCTTTTGAACATACATTGCAATCCATAATGTTATTAAATGCCCATAAATATTTGGTATGCTTGAAAAATAATTGTTCAAGGAGGAGGTGACTTAGGAGAAGAAGGAAGATGTGTGTGTGTGTGGGGGGGGGCGAGGGAATTGGTGGAGTGAATGAAGGGAGAGGAAAGTGTGGTCAGGATGAGAGAAGAATAAAAGTTTAAAAATAACAGCTAAATGTTTATCATGCAAATCTCACTATTCCTACTTCAGCTTCATGCAAAGTTCCTTCTCTTTTGATCAATTATTGTTTTGTTTTATATTAATATGTGTGTATGTATATATTACACACAGATTTTAATACTCTGATTAATTGTCAAGATGTGAGCCTATAGATTTTTTTTTTTTTAGTGAAATATGTACATGACCAAAGTTACTGTGTTAGTTACTTTTCTGTTGCCATTCAAAATACCATGACTACTGCAAATAAGGGAAGTTAAAGTTTGTTGTGCTGACAGTTTTAGAGGGTGAGACCATTCATGACCACTATTGCATGGAACATGGTAGTAGGCAGGCAGGCATGGTGCTGGAGTGTAGCTTAGAGCATACATGTTGAGACCTCAGCCGTGAGGCAGACAGAGGAAACAGGAAATGGAGTCAGCATTTAAAACCTCAAAGCAGATGCCCAGTGATACACTTCCTAATACAAGGCCACTCCTCCTAATCTTTCTCAAACAATTTCACCAACTGGGCATCAAGTATTCAAATATAGGAGCCTGTGGTGCTATTCTGATTCAAACCATCACACTTACATTATTGAAAAATTTATATGTCATCATTTTTATATCTATCTACTGATCGTCTAACAATCTTCTACCTAAACTATTATCATGCCATATCCGTCTGTTTGCTTAAGGGAATATGTGCAGGCAGTGGCTGTTGTCTTCCTCTTTTGTGAATAAACATGTGGTTGAATATATTATAAGTAGAAGTCATTTGATGATATTCTGTCATGATATGAAAATGTAAAATGTGTATTCTTTTTGTTGTTGTTATTGTTTTTTAATATTTATTTATTAGTTCAGGTTACATCTCCATCACAGTGTCCTCTTTCCACCTCTCCTAGTCCCGCCCTCCTATCCTTTACCCCCTATCCACTTCCATCCCACTCCTCTGGAGTGAAGTGTCCCTACATAACAGTCCCTGGCCCCAGGTCAGCAGTCACATGAGGGCCAAGAGCCTCCTCATACAGTGGTGGCCTACAAGGCAGCCCCACTAGGGCAGAGTGTCTCACTGACAGGAAAAAAAGTCTATGTTCATGTTCCCTTTGGTGCATTGGTTATAGTATAGTTATCCTGAACTATATGGCTAAAATCTGACTATAAGTGAATAGATGCCATGTGCATACCTCTGGGTCTGGGTTAGTTCACTCAGGATGAGCTTCTGTAGACTACTCAGCCATCAGAAACAATGAAATATCTATTATTTTTCACTACTTTATCTGCTTAATTCATCACCAAGAATGGTCTTCATAAGATTGTGTTGAAGCAAAAACATTTCTGTCAGAGAACTAGCATTTGAGGTCTTACGTCATTGTAAGAAGAATCAGAACCTAGCTATCCATTTTCATGGTGTTAGACACCTAGGGCAACTATAGAAAAATACGACAGAATGCATTCTGATGTCTTTTCTTCTTCTAAGATAACTAACCAAATCACAAGACCCCTAACTTTGTAAAAATCTGTAAACCTTATTTCCTCCCTCAAAGCCCTGTCTTTCAACATCACCACACTGGGATTTCAAGCATCATCACTGAATTGGGGAAAGGAAGCATATTCTGTCCACTTTAGTCGCTGATCTCAGAGTCTAAAATGCTTTCAGATATTCCTTCTTCTTTGTACGCATGAGCATTTTGGACTGAGTTAAACATTCTTAAATAACAACCATAAGAAGATATAGACAGGCTTGTATGAGTCTAACCATGAATTACAGAGTTAGGAATCAAGACCTAAGGTTGTGAGTAAGGGAAATAGTTTCAAGTTGAAGAACTGAATACAACAATAGACTAACAGCTAGTCTGGATCTAAGGTTTGAAACTCAGACGAATATAGGTTTCTACCAGAATGATTCAACAATTTGGAAACCTTTGTTTGTGAAGAATAAGGGTTTTGTACTTTTACAGAAAATATTGTTAAGCTATACTCCTCAGTTCGGGAATACATCAATGAATAATACCTTCTGAGCCCACAAATCATACTTGTCTTCTATCTGTGCAAACCAATTTGGGATAAATAATTTATAATTATTATTAAGTGTTTGGAATATTCAAATTATTCACTAATCCTAAACATTCTTTCAGGTCTATTTTTAAATCTATCTGGGTCAGATTTTTTCCTTCAAAATTAATAAGAGGATTTTCCTTGCTTTAGGACAGGCTACCTGGGTAAAAAGCTACAGATCTGATTTTCTGAATTAAAAAGCATTACATCTCACTGGCTCTGTGATACTTAATCCTGCTTCTCTGTTTTGTGTGGTGTGGAGGTTAAGAAATATTTCTCATGAAGTAATGTTCAGGATGAAACAGATGCCAAGACAGGGTGGGCAAGTCCTTCAGAATTTCTTCTTTACAATTAATGTCTGTCAGAGATACTGAGCCAAAAGGTGGAAGATAGAGGCTCCAATGTTAAAGAGAGAAATTGGGGACTTTCCAAGCAGCCAGTTGTCTGCCATTTCTTAGTTTTGGAAGCTACCTACTCTTCACTTCCTGTTTATTCAGATATATTTATCCTTCTCAGGTCTCTGATGTGGTTGAAGACTAGCTACTTAAAATCTCACAGTTAAATTTTAAGTTGTTTAGGAATTACAAGGATATTCTAGGTCTAAGAAGATTTTTAAGTTGATAATGCAAGTTAGGATGGAAACTGAGTTAGGTATAGAACATTAAACTCATTGAGATAGATAATAGAATAGTATTATTAGTTGCCAAATACATATGGACTGGACAATTGGTATGTATGTTATACCTTATAATTTTCATAATTGTTGCCAAAAAATTAACTTTTAATATACACATTATGATATGATTCATATATCATTATATATTATGTATTTAATATGTATATATACATATATATATATATCATTAAATCTTGCTATTTTCACTTGCTGGTAAGTTAGAGATAGACCTTCAAAGTCTTGCTACTGAATTCAAAAATGTCCTTTATTCCCTCCTTTTTCCTAAAAGAAAGGTGTATAGAAGGCCTCAATAGTCTTTTCACCAATGTCTTAGCTGGCTCTGAGAGAGTGTTGGGTGGCGTTTCACTTCCACTTCTCTGTGGACGCTCCCTCCTTCCTTGATGTTCTCCCTCTTTCTCTGCAGAGGCTGCCTTCTAAGACTTTCAGTAGATGCCTACAACTGCGGCTAATACTGAACCGTATGTATCCGAGAAGCAGTGTTTATACTAAATGGCTGTGAGATCAGTGGCATATACAGCAGGCCCACTCTTTACTTCTTTTAAATTTAATTTATTTTTGATTTTTGTGTATGGGTGTTTTGCCTGAAACCGTCTGTGCACCAAATGCATGCAATGCCTGTGGATAGAGGAGGGCTTTAGGTCTCCTGGAATTGTTGTTACAGATGGTTGTGAGCCCTTCAGAAGAGCAACCAGTACTCTTAACCACTGAGTTGTTTTTCCAGCCCAAACATGACCTCTTTCAGCAAAGGGATGAATCATATCTAGGGACACGTGGCTTAGATGGCAGGAATTTTCATCACAATTCTCAGAAAAAAATGTGCAGTTTCAAACTGTTTATTTCTAGAATTTTTCTTTACACTAAAAATTATTTGTGTGGATATTTTGCCTACATATCTTTCTGCACCACTTGCTTGCCTGCTGCCTACAGAGATCAGAAGAGGGTGTTGAATCCCCTGAAATTGGGTTTGCATATGGTTATGAATCATTGTTTTGGTTGCTGGAATTGAACCTGGGTCCTCTGCAAGAGCAGTCAGTGTTTTTACCCGCTGAACCATCTATCTCTCCAGTCTCTAGAATTTTCCTTTTAAACTCTTCAAATTTTGATTCACTAAAGGTAATCAAAACTAGAGGAAGATAAACCATAGATAAGAATGGGTTACTATACTTTTGCTTTGACACTGGAGGGAATAACACCCACCAGCCCCATTGTGTTAAACAGGTTAGTTGAAAATCAGACTTTTCTGCAAGGCTGAAACTGAGCTGTGCACACACACCCTCTGGTCACTTCCATGTTGAGTTGGTGCCATAGGGAGAGACTTGTCCTGGCCCCTTCCTCAGTTGAGAGGATTTCATTTGAATGGCAAGTTGTAGGATGCATGCTTCAGCTCCCAGCTCAAGCTGGTGATTTGGCTCCATCAGTAGTACAGTGGATGCTGTATTTTCATAACTTATATTTCTTAACTGGCTCAGAATGAAGAAGTATCTTATGTACTAAGTATTCCTATTGATTTCAGTATTGTGATGAGGTAGTAGTAAGCTCAGGGACTATCAAGAGTGAAAGGATGGGCGAAGATGGTAGGAGGGCTGGCCTGGGATGGGTGGAAAGAGGGCACTGTGATGGAGATGTAACCTGAAGTAATAAATAAACATAAAAAATCAGTTTCCTTTGAATTATTCTCTTTTTAAAAATTTTTTAATTGAAGTGTTTCATTATTTCAAGGTTAAAAATACAGAATTATGTATCTTATACATATGTATAGTATTTAAACATCCACAAGTAATTCAATAAATAATGTTACTCTAAATATTTTTAAAAGTAAGCTTTTGCGACTTACTTCACATTGGAAGATAAACCCATACTACCGACGACAAGCAGCCTTATCCCTCCCAGGATGCATCTCTGCACATTCACTAACTAGACTTAGCTCTGAGTGCTCAATAGCTCAGCCTTCTCTATTCTGCCTTGCTCAGCTGGGACACACGGCATTTTCATCCTTCAGTCCGATGCCTGGCTATTTCAGTATGAATTATGATATCGTTTACAGTTTATTTATTTTTAGATTGGTTTTTCAAGACAGGGTTTCTCCATGTAGCCCTGGCTATCCTGGACTCACTTTGTAGACCAGGCTGGCCTCAAACTCACAGAGATCCACCTGCCTCTGCCTCCCGAGTGCTGGGATTAAAGGCGTGTGCCACAACAGCTTTGGATTCATTTTTAGAATGTATGTGGATATTATTCCAAATATGTGTATGACTGTAGAGGTGCAGAAGCCAAAAGAGGCTGTAGGCTCCTCTAAAGCTGGAGTTACAGGCTGTTGTGAGCCATTAGATGTCAGTGCTGGGAACTGAACTTCAGTCCTCTGGAAGAACAGCAAGTGCTCTTAACTGCTGAGCCATCTCTCCAGCCCCTCCTTACATTATACATGCTTCAACTTAAGTGTGTTCCATTTTTTTTTCACTCAAAAACTTCTGTTTTTTTGTTGTGTTTACAAAGGAAGTTTGGGTTAATCTATTGAATCACTGTTTAAAGAAAATAGATTTTCTAGAAAATATATCCATAAAGTACCTGCCAAGATACTCAACTTTTCCTTCCCCTGAAAAGTTCAGAGAAAATTCTTCCTCCGCTAATTATTTCTTGTTTTAACTGCTATCCCCTCAAGACTCTAGCTGCTCAATGAGTGATGAAGACATGTTGAATTTTAATTTAATAAAATATAAACAGCATCTCAAGGAGGAAGTAAATATTTGAATGTCATTTAGAGACCAAAGTCAAGTTTTAAGAGGTGCTGGGATATGTGTCTTTGGAATAGCAACGATAAGAGGAAAACTCAACGTTTCAATATTTTGTCATCCTACACTTTTTAATGTAATATTTCTTATTTGTTCTATGAGGATGTCAAAGATGCATACAATTTATTTTGATGATGTTCACCTAGTTCTACTCCACCTAATTTTTCCAAGATCTACCCTCTGTCTACACCCCTTCCTAATTTAACATCCCTCTGTCTCTGTGCCTATCTCAGTCTGTCTCTTCTCTCTCTCTCTCACACACACACACACACACACACACACACACACACACACACACACACACCCCACCACCATCAAAGTACAGCTTGTGGTGCCCAGATACTGCTGGTGTGGAGCAATCCCGTCATCCATGGTCAAACTACCAGGAGCCAGACCCATAAAGAAAGCCGATGCTCCCCTACCCTTCAGAAGCCACTAATCGTCAGTAGCTCCTGATGATTTCAAATGTGTTAGTTCTTAAAGAAATAGAAGGCATGTAGAAAGGAGGAGTTCTCTAGCAAACATCCTTATTGAACCTGTTATGTACAATGAAGGGACGCAATCCCTGCCAGATGCCGTCACTTGCGCTTGTGCGGATGGTGACAACCGAGTGAGCAGAGTTGTAGCAGTGGACAGGAAAAGATTCTCTGTTGTCTAGGAGATGCGGAAGTCACATGTTTCTCACTGTGCCCTGCAAGCCAAACTGGCTCTGGAAATATTTTTAGCAACTTTTTGTACAGAGGAGCGAGCCCAAAGAGCTTCCATTTATCATCAGGCCAGCTTATATCAGGGGATGTCACAAAAGCATGTTTGGTATAAGCAGATTTAGGACTCTGATATTTCTGACTGTGCAGCTTGGTCACCATGTCCCTGTTTTTCCATTTTGAGTGGAATGAGCAAGCTTTGACAGACTCTGTTTTCATATAGCTTAAAGTTTGTTCGCCTTAGTACTATTGGCTGTGTGGATTGAATGACATCCGAATTGTCCTTTGCATTTAAGGACCCTAACTCACGGAGTGAGTGACTGTTGGATTCCACCCCCTAGTTGTCTTAGCTAATGATGTCCTTAGGCATAACTCTATGTCTCCTGAAGAGTCACAGGTGCATATATAAAGAACCTTGATGGGAACCCAAGCCCTGTAACTGCCCCCTGTGGTCCTGCCAATAGGCTGTGAGACTGTGTGCAATTCCTGCAACTGAGCACTTTCTACCCCATGTCACTCAGCGCATATATACAAGTGGATATCCTGCCCCAGCAGGGCCTCTGTCATTGCCTTAGTTAGGGTTTTATTTGCTGTGAAGAGACAGCATGACCACTGCAACTCTTATAAAGGAAAGCAGTTAATTGGGGCTGGATTACAGTTTCAGAGGTTTAGTCCATTATCATTATGGCAGGAAACATGGCGGCAGGCAGGCAGACATGGTGTTGGAGGAGCTGAGAGTTCTTCATCCAGATAAGCAGGAAGCAGGAAGTGAATTGGCTTGAGCTTTTGAGACCTCAAAGCCCACCCTCTAGTGACACACTTCCTCTAACAAGGCTATGCCTACCTAGTCCAAGAAGGCCACACCTCCTAATAGTGCCACTCCCTCTGGACCAAGTATTCAAGCATGTGAGTTTATGGGGGCCATACCTATTCAAATCACCACAGTCATCTTCCTGAGGGAAAGGCAGTTTGAGACTTTTGTACCAATACCAATTAGTGACTGTATCTAGAGAGAATATTATTTTGCTTTCTTATTTTTTTCTTATTTTATTCCCAATGCCTCAGTGCTATTGTTCAAGGAATTAAAACATGAACTCTTCCATTCTCGACCAACAGCCAAAGGGACTGGTCCTTGGAGCTCTGTTCAGAGCTAATAAGTAGCAATCTTAAAAGTGCTGATCACTTGCTGCTCTCAGCGTAGCCCAGCATCTTCTGCCAGACTAAACTGCCATCATCTCCATGTGGAAGGGAGAAAGGAAATCTTAAACAGCTCATTAAGGCTCTGATTGGCTGATTATAATAATCTGACACGTTCCTCTGAGCCTGCAGTGTTTTCTGTGATTTTTATTCTCTTCCCCAAAATAAAAACAAAACCAGCAATTATTTCTTGTCTCAAATAATCATTGGACGTTTTCTCTGAAACAACTCCAACATCTGAGCAAAGGGCACTTTTTTTTTTTTTCTGGCTAGAATTAACGTGATATAAAATTACCACTTGAACCTTTAGCAAGTTCATGCTTTTCTGGAATAACTTGACTTGTTGAATCCTTCCCTGGCTTCAATACATTTTGCATCAGCCAACTGGCTGGGCATTTTCCGGCAAGGTCATTATGCTTTGGCAGTCCAGAAAGAATGAAACCTCAAGCCTTGATCAGAATCGTGTGATACTGTAGACAGGCTTGTGGTATTAAAACGAAGCTGGGAAGAGAAGGTACAATGCCCTGTCATGCAGCTGTCACAATGATGGATGTGCTTACAGATACCTGGAAAGATTGTTCCAGCTTATCTACAGCCCCTGGTAAGGTGTCACAGAGGCAGTTACTTGGATTTGTGTGCATGATGATTGGAATCATGTATTGATCAGGACCGCACAGAGGAGCGCACAGCTATTGATCGTCCTAACACTTCTAAGAGTGGCAGAGTGGCACATAACTTCCCTCTCTGCCTATGTATTTTGCATGGGCACCAGTATGGTTTGTGGAAAGTACCTTTGGGACAAAGGTTCCCTGTCTGTCCATGGAAAAAAAACAATAGAATGTCCACAATAAATGTTTATTTAGAACTTAGGATGTACTAGGCACCATGCTGCACAATTTATATATAAAATCTCTTCAAACTCACCCAGTAGGAATTTTTTTTTTAAAAAATTGGGTATTGAAGGTAGTATCTAAAATCTTCTGATAACTTGGCTCACAGTGATATTTATGTAATTTTTAATGGTCTTCCTGGGTTTCTTAATATCTGATGGCATTAGATCTCTGCTGCCCATCGTTGCTGGAACAGATCACCATGTTGCAGTGCCATAAAATACTCCACACTTCTGTTCCTAAAGTATGTATAACAGAATTCTACCTTGGGTCTCACTTACATCCAGGTATCATCCAAGCTGTGATACTTGTGGGGGCTCCTTGAGAGAATCCATATCCTGCCTCTTTCAGCTTCTGGGGTGGCCATATTCCTTGACTTTTCTGGCCACCTTTCTTCAAAGCCAGACACCACAATTTGAGTCCTTTATGTTGCATATTCATTTTTCCCCTCTTTCCACCTCCTCTGTCTCACTCCCCTTTCTCACTATTCCATTCTTTCTTGAGGTGATTACACTCTTTCTCAAACCAGGTAGTGTTTCTCAATTGTCTGGACATCTCTTCCCCTCAATAACACAAGATCTACCAATGAGAGAGGGTAGTTAAAAAACAAACAAACAAACAAACAAACAAACAAACAAACTTCAGAACAGTTCGATGATCACTCGGAAAGGAATATCTGAGTAAACTATCTCTTCTTTTTAACCCACTTTACAAATTTAAAGCAATAAGACAAGTCACTTGAGGTTTGATGGGTTGCTTGTGGTAGTTTGTCAGTGGTGGTGGATGCTGATGCTCTGCGGGACACTTTTTAGGCACTGACTAAGACTATTTTTTCTCAGCTGGGCATGAGGAATGGCACTGCTAATGTTCTCTAGGTTCTCTTGTCCATAGAAGTCTCTAGTGTCTTGCCTTGCTTAGGAGAGCATCCACAGAGAAGAATTATCTAATCTGCAGTACTGTTAGTCTCTTAACCGAGATGGTAAATAGATAAGTGCTCACTCCAGCAAAGTTAACTGTGAAGTTGTGAAGCCACTGCTAAGTCTGCCAGACTGTCCCAGGGGACCTGAGACCAAGAAAGAAGCTTTTCTTTCAAGAGGTGACACCTTGGGACCAAGCTACAACTTTTCTCACTGTGAGCTGCCTCATGTTTTATGATTCATGGTCAGGGGACTTCTAAATTTATCATACAGTGCTCTCTTTGGTTCGTGTTACTTCCACATTTTTTTGGTAGTACAATGATGATTTTCACTAAATAAATTTAGCAGGAATTTCTAGGAATTTCAATGTCGTTTGTTGAACTTGATGTGTAAATGACTACTTTCTTCTGTCTTTCTTCCTGTCTTGGTTCTTGGAGCTTTCTTTTTCCCTTTGAGGAAAATGCCATCTGCTGTCGATGGACACGAAGAAATCAAGGAACAATTAGGACTTGGAGGAGCTGAGTGATCTTAAGAAAAAAAAATGCATCATGATCTAGTTCACAGTCATGATCAATGTTTGGTGGAGCTGTAAGGAAGCAGAAGAGCAGACCTAAGCTGTTGAAAGGATTCCAGGTTCTGTCCAGGTGGACGCCAGATGAAACAAACCTTAAATAAGTTCCTATTAACCTAGGTGCACATCTGCTGACTTCACATACTAACACCCCTGTCACACAGAACTGTTGAAGACAACCTAGAATTTCACATTCCAAATTCACCTCAAACAACCCAGTTTAATACTATCTTTAATTATGTATTATCTTGTATTATGTTTTTGTTCATATACATGATTACAATATTCTGGAATTCTGTCTGGATAGAAATTGTACTTTTATGGAAGAAGCAAAGCCTGGGTGACAGCTTGAATTTTTATACTGTATATGTGCTTGGAGCATTTTGATGTTTGTTTAGGAATTGTTAGCTTTAGTTGCTGGGCTTGAATTTATTTATTTTTAAGTAAAAGTCAAGATTAAAAGGAAAGAACTCCATTCCATTCTTATTCTGCCCTTATAGCTTATATGTAAGCACCTATTATCTGAAAAATTGAATTTGCTGTGGGAAGTTATTAATAATTTTATTGTCCTAGTAGCACCTGCCCATGCAATGCCTATTCCAATCAAAAATAATTGGTTCCTTAGCTAGGGAATGCATTGTGCTTGGGGTCCTGGTGTGATATTTCTGGCCCTGTAATTTGATTTATTCCTGTTGAGCAAATCCTTTGAGACCTGCGTCCCTCACGCTCCAAAAGAGAATATTCTCAGAATACAACATTCATGCTAAGAAACAGCAATTGTTCTGCAATCAGCAGTTTCATTATTGAGTATCTATTTGCATAACAATGTGCTTGGTCCCATGGAGAATGCAGATAAATATCAATGTATGATTCATTTTCTTGAAGAGAAAATTTCCCTCTTTATTAGGAAGAAACTACTTAGACTCATAAAATTCAAGGGTTAAAAGAATATGATAGTAGAGAGGACATCTGGCTCCATTGCTAAAGTGGAATGTCGTATACTATACTAAGCTTCTGAAGATAATTCTGAGCTCTGTTCCTCCACTCTTAAAGTCTGAATGGACTTAATATATTATTTTAGCCTAAGTTTCCTTCTGAAGTTGATGTAGAGGACTTTTTATTTTAACTTGGGTCTCCAAATGATATTTTCTCTATTTCATCCATGTTCAATTTAATTTAGCTCTTGTTTGTATCACCTTAAATGTATTCAAAATGGATTTACAATAACTATAAAGCAGTATGAGAATTGTCAAGAGACTAAGAATGGAAGGGTTTCTTCATGTGTGGAAGGAAATAGATAGGTATTCAGTCTAGAGGTAGTGGTCAATAGCCATGATAAACAGACACCCCTTTGACTGAAGGGTTGGAGTGTGGAAAGGAAGGGGCAGTCAGTAACAGGAGGAAGATTACTGTTTTTTGAATCACTTTTCCAAATGTGTACCCTTTTTACTGTCATGGGTAAAGGACTAAAATAACTACTTTAGTACTAATGATAAGGATTGCAGCAAAGTTTTAAGTTTCCTAAGCCTGTCTGTGTACTATGAGCTCTTTCAACACATGAAATATGACGGTTATTTTCTTTTGTTTAGTTTTTTCAAAATCATGGGTCTTTTGAAGTGGCAGGGGTCATGTGGTTAGTGTACACTTCAGTATTTCCAAGGAGCTCTGTCTGGGAAATGTTTCATGAAACATAAATTATGGATGAAATACTTTTATATATTAAATGAAAAATACTAGTATTATGTTACATAACAAAAACGAATTTTAGAAATTTTCAAAACTAATGACCCAAATTAACAGATCACACCTATGAAAATGTGGTTAAATCTATACTTAAAAGAAGTCTTGATTTTACTTTTTCACTGAATCCAGTTTTACCTGGTTTGAGTGTAGCGTATTTCAGGAGATGATGTGTCATTAGCAATCATGAAATGAGTGGTAAGGGTTGTATGTTAGAAGGTAAGATCCATCCTTAGTAGTTGTAGATAGAGTGGTCAGAGATGCTCATTGAAAGGTGTCATTTAAGACCAAATTTCAGGAGGGTGGGACAATAGACAGTAGATGTGTATCTAGCTATGTGACAGGCAAGGAGCTAGTAGCTTAGCTTCCTGCAGAGAGAGAATGAGGAGTTTACTTGCACAATGTCCAAATGATCAACTGGCTGGAGTGTGTGGCCAGGACGCATCATATAAAATGTAGAGAAGATGTCAATTACATCTTAAAATGAGAGGCCAAACCAAGTGGCTTTTGTGATTCACTAGGACGGTTTTATAGCTTTCATTCTGTAGGGTTTTGATAAGTGGCATAATCTAGTTCACATTTCAAAAGGATTCTTTTTTCCTGTCCTAATTGTTTGGGGACCAAAGTTAGAGTAGCTAGGTCAGTCAGGAGATGCCTGCAATGATTTGATCTGTGTGATAACACTGATTGTATTCTGAGTGCGGTTTTCCAACAGATCAGGCATGGTGGAAGAAATGGTGAAATAAAGGTTGACTGTAAGATTTGGCATGGCGGAGGCAACCCGAACCGGAGGAGTAGGATAGGTAGGAGAAGGGGTAGAGTGTGGGAGGGTAGGACCAGGATGGGTGGAGGGAGAGGGCTGTGATGTAGATATAACTTGAATTAATAAATAAACATTTAAATAAAAAAAATTGGAATGGCACAGTCATCTGAGCCATCATTGAGAGCACACTGTGATAAGCTTTTGAGGAGAAAAGTACGGTAGATCAGCTTCATATTGAGATGTGACAGTTAAACTATATTGTGTTAGGCTATGCCTGGCTGGAAGGCTTTACCAGATATTTATGTAGAGGGACCCATTAGGTGATTGGTTGTACATATCTGGCATTAAAGAGAGGAGCGTCATAGGGACTCTAAAACATAAATGTGTATGAAGAGTACAGTATATGAATGATAGAAGAATTATATATTCTGTTAATATTGTGCAGAAATTAAAGTGGGCTGCATATAATGAGGATATGTAGGAGGTTGGTTTCTGCCTAAGCCATTTCCTAAAATTTAAAAATTTCAGGACAGTGGCAAGAAGAGCATTCTTTGCCCTTTAGAATTGTGCTACCTAAAAACAGTAACTTTATTGTGATTGGCAGTAGAGATTCCTGAAAACATTATCTTTACTTATTCTCAAGAATACAAGCAAATTAGATTATATTGAGATGATAGACACTCTACCGCAATAGTAATGTGCTGAGCCATTTAGGCAGATGCACTTCTATGATTTAAACTCATTTTATTGATAGGCTGGAACATTTTGTACAAAACTTTGAAGTAGTGGGGATCTGATAACTGTTTTAGAACTACTGCATTTAAACATCACACTGCAGTCATTGGAGTCATTGCTTGAATAAAAGTAAATTGGAGGTTCTAATTGGTTTCTAAATTATTCGGCTTAGCTTCTTTACACATGTATTGCAAGGTAGTTTTTCACACTTGTATAAAAGCAACCAACCTATCTCTCGTTCCCATAGGATACAGTTTATAAATAAAAGCAAGTACAGGAGTTTTACTTTTTCCTAATCTGTAAATTGGAGTATTTCTCACCTCTTTTAGATAATTTTAACTGTAATTACAATATTCAATTACAATAAGTTGCTAAAAGGGTAAAATTAGAAAAAAATTAGAAACATGTAGCTCCTTAGATAGTTTATTGCAAATCTGACTTAAAAAAAGGACATCTCTTGTCTTTTGCAATATCCCAAAACATGATATTGAGACGTAGCCATTGTAACAGAGCTTTCATTACTAAGAGGTTAGTGTACTTACACAAGTGATTGGAAGAGTTGCATACAAGCACAAACAAGCAAACAACAAAAACAAAACAGTGTGTGTGAAATATTGTTTGCTCTGTTGATCAGAATATCTAATCACTTATCAACAGAAGGATTAAAATAAGACTAAGATACTGCTATGACCAGTGCATCTCTCTTATAAAGCATCTCTGTCGTAAAACTATGCTGTAGACTGTTATAATCAACACATTCCTTTTGCTTGGGATTCAGAAATACTATAAAATACCATTAATACTTAATAAAACCATGTGTTACTGAAGTTCAGGGTGAGTGAGCAGACATAATGCACCATGAACACTCCTGATGAAAATAAGCTGTAGAGTAAGTATTGCCTGCAAAACTAGTAGTTTTTTCATTTTTTATAATTCCTGTATTTTATAAATTCATGAAAAATTGAAGTGGAAGTGGGAAACATTGATGGAATCATCCTTCCTCAAATATTTGGGGTTGAATGAGACTCAACAATTAAACCTGCAACTAGGAATGCACTGTCCTTGCTTTGAAGGAGTTTGTAAGCTTACTGCTCAATAAAATTGTTCATGATTGCACGTTGTTATTTTAGTGTAATCCAATTGAGCCTTGATTATTTTAAGAGACTTACTCTGATTGACTTTACGTCTTTTTTTATTGTGCTGATTCTTAAAATGCATGACAAATAAAAGATTAGGGGAAGAAATGGCCCACCCATTCCCGGTAGAATCTACGTAATGACAGTTTTGTGGGTAGTGTAGTGCATGTGCTTGGAGTTTAAAATGTAGACTTACCTGCTTCCAAGTTTTGCTCTTTTTGGACAGCATTCTTTCTACAGTTGGAGCAAGGGGTTTTTCATGCCAAGAGATAGGCTTGCCAATAATTCAACCATCTCCCACTGGAGATTCTTCGATGCTCATCTTCTACTTGGAGTAGAATAGGGGGTACTATCAGGAGTTGACATGTCTCGATATCAAAAAAATCTAAAGTTAAGAGAACATCTTTAAATGCCATATTCTGCAGATCTCTTGAGGTTTTTGAAGAGGCCCTATCTCTTATATTAAGATAAGCAAATGTTGCTTGTCTCTTAGCAACTTGATTTCTGATTAGCTTAGAAAATAACTATAGTAGACTGTCATAGTACCTAACAGAATGACAGGCCTGCATGACTATTAGTTTGCATTTCTTAATTATCCTAAACAGTTTATGACAATTAGTAGCAAAAGGCCATAAGTCGACAACCTAGCTCTGCCAAGACAGGGTAGGCAAGTCCTTCATAATTCCTGTTCTGCAATCAATGTCTGTCAGAGAAATGGGGCCAAACGACTGAAGGTAGATGCTGTAATGTATGGAGAGAAAATGGGAACTGTCCAGGCAGCCACTGGTATGTCATTTCTTAGTTTTGGAAGCTGCAGGCCCTGCACTTCCTATATAATCAGACATATTTATCCCTCTCAGGTCTCTGAGGTGGTTGATGAACAGATAGCTAGAGTCTCATAATTAAATTTTGAGTTGTTTAGGAGTCAAGAGAGTGTTATGGATCTAAGAAGATGTTTTTAAAATTGTGTTGCAAGTTAGTATGAAAGCTGAGTTAGATATAGAACTTTAAACTCATGGAGATGGTTAGATAGTAGAATGTTAAAGTCAGGTGCCAAATACATATGGACTGGACATTGGGAATGTATGCTAAACCATGTAACTCTCATAATTTTGGCCTAATTACCTCTGTTGTATTGTATTGTATTTATTATTATAAGAGAAAGAGTCATTTGTTGGACTGAAAGGGAGAGCTGTTGGGGGGAAAAAGATACACCTTAAACTTAAAAAAAAAGGAAGGAATGGGTGGGTTGAGGCGGAAGAGGGTGGGAGGATGGGACTGGAGGGGGGAGTAGGAGGGGATTGTGATTGAGATGTAACCTGAAGAAATAATAAATAAATAAATAAATAAATAAATAAATAAATAAATAAACAAACAAATAAACAAATAAATAAATAAATAAATGTAGACTTGGCTTCTACTCACAGGATGGTGAATTTTAGCTGTAGGAAGAGTTTAGCTTGTTAATGAATGAATTTTGGATGCTGACAAAAACTAAGTGTGACAAAAGCAGGATTCTGGGAAAAAGGGTGAGTACTGAGACAAAACCTAATGTCCTATAAGGTGTGTTCAAAGAAGAGGTAAGTGGGCCCTAGTGGAAGGAGAAAGCAAAAGAAGAAAGTTCTGAGGGAAACAATTGTGAAAAACTTTGAGGCAATTTCTTGAATTGAAAGAAGGCCTGCTGGATGAGGGATGGACAGGTGGAGGTCCTGTTCTGTGTAGAGATCCAGGGATTTCCGGTCTGTAAAAGGCATTGTTTTTTGCTAAGAATGAGGAAGTGATTCTTAGGATAGTCTCATATGGATCTGGTGAGTGATGGGGAGATGTTAAATCACTGCTGTCACTCTTGTTTATTGTACTTCATGGGTTTTACCACGTGTGCTCTTCCTAGACGAAGTTATGTGGAACTTAACTCCTATAGAGATAGCATTATAAGATAATTCAGAAGTGAACCACTCCAGCCACCCGTGAAAAAGAGATGTTAGGACAGAAGGGAACTGAAGATTCCATACCTGAGGGAGCTTAGGCTGTGAACAAGCCTGAAGTAGTTACTAGTCGCACATTTGTAGTGAAGGCCCAGCATCCTCAGGATTGCAACCATCAGTTTCAGACTTGATCAGAGTAGAACTGCATTCCTTAAATGGATGAAGATAGCATACAGAAGCTGACTGAAATATTAGATATTTAAAAAGATTTGTTCTTGTCATTTTGTTCAGTTATTTAATTAAGTTGATACAAGAAAGGTTAGATGGGCCTAGAATATTTATAGTTTTTCAGGTAAGATTGTGGGTGGTAATAAGACTAGATCAGTGAACTGTGTATACTGTTAGCAGATAAGACTAGAAAGAATGGGGTGATATTGCTATTTTTGCTTACATTGAGGCCCCCCCGTGGAGGTAGAAATTTTGGTTCACTTTTTTACAAATGCTTCAAGATTTTATGATCCAACCTTTAGTTTATTTTCAAGCCATTTTTCCACCAATTGGAAATTTACCTTTGAAATTATGGGACTCTCCCTGTATGCATGCATATTGACATCACTTGCAAGGAGCCATCTATTTTTATTGTTAATTAGAGTCCTGTGTTTGGGAGATGTTTAAGAAGACTTCTAGAGATACCATGGTAACTAGAAGAACCAAATTAAAACTGCAGGAAAATGAGTGGAAAACAGGGATGAGCAATCCCCAAATAAAGTAACTTTAAAAAAGTGATATATAGCTGGGTTAAACCAAGCTCTCTGGGGATGATATTCACTGCAGTCACTCTGAGTGTCTGACTACCACACGGATGCTCCCAGCCTTGCTGCTGGCCCCTAAGAACTTTTCCAATGTGTGCTTTCCTCTCTAAAACATTTTATTTGTCCCATTAGGAGCTGCTGAACTCGATCAGACTCCTTCAGGTTTTTGTGGATTATTGTTGGAAAGACTGTGCTGAAATAACAATATATTCTGTTTTGGTTTTTATATTCCTTTATGAGCATGCACATGTACTATTTCAGAACACACCACAGAGCAGATAGGCATAACTTCCCTTATAGTGAGATTTTTTTCTTTAATAGCATGTGTATCCCTGATTAGATATGTGCAGCTCAGATTTATTAATCATGACACTAAGTAGGTTAACCCACACTTAATGCATATCAACCCTGCTGCTTGCTGACCGCAAAGTTCACAGACATTCGGAAGTCAGAAACTTCACATTATCCTGGGTCTCATTAGAAAACAAATGTGAAGGGCCAATCACATCCTATTATCTTCCTGCTCAGGACCCTCCCCAGTCCTCCTGTGTGCTAAGAAGAGCAGCTCTCACATGGTCTGCAAGGCTGTGGCCCCAGTCCTGTTATTGGTTTCCTGTTTCCCAGAAAACAGGTCAATACCTGCCTTGGTACCTTTGTATCTGCCATTCATTCCCTATGAAAATGTCTTGAGACATGGCTGACAGGCTCTTACCATCCAAAGCTCCATTTAAGAACTCTCTCCACTAGGAAATTCCTGTATTGGTCACATGACCAAAGTACATAATGTTGAAATATGCAAATCAATGTAGAAATTATTTACTATGCATGTGGGACGTTGAGAATACATCTGTGATATAAAACTACCTTTTTAAGCCAGGTGTGATGGTACTACGTGCCTTTTATTCCAGCACTCAGGAGGCAGAAGCAGGTACATTTCTTGGATTTGAGGCCATCTTGGCCCTCATAGAAAGTTCTAGCCCAGATTTACATGGTCTCAAAAAAAAAAAAGAAGAGAAAAAAATATTTTAAGTACATGTAGCCAACATAAATGATAGAAAAAATTTTAAAATCATATTTTTAAATCTAATTGAATATTGGTATGTGTTTGCAGACAGATCTTAATGATATAAATGGATTTTGTGGGGATTTGATAAATGAGAATAAACAGTGATAGTCAATATAAAATAGATTTCTGTAATTTTAGTACCTTATTGCCTTGACATTCCAAACTGATGGGATTTTAGTTTTTATTCCTTTGCTAGTGGTTAATCAATTGAAACTTAAATCTATCCTGTCAAGTATACACTTAGAATTGCTATATATAACTCAGATTTCACCATATTATTGGTAGATTGTGCCACATGCCACATGTTGAAAAGAAAGCTTTGTGTATATCTTCTTCTTTTACTCCTTCTCCTTACCTCCTTCTTTCCCTTTTTCATTTTCAACTCCACAATCACCCAGAGTTGTGCAGAAATTCATCCCAGAGGTGGGCACTATTTCACATTTTTATTTACTATGCCTACTTCCTTTTCCCCCACCTCAGATCTTTTCTGGACAGTTTCCAGTTCTTTATATCCCTGGCTCTTCACTGAGATTGCTGCTGCAATTCCTCTCTTGGCTGAGTTTGTTGGGTTTAGAGAAACATGGGCATTCTTTAAGCCTTTGGCATCTTTGTACTAAGAGTAATAAAAGACTATACTACTCAGGAGGACCCTGAATCACTGGGATGTGTCTTATCTCCGTACCTGTCCTGCGGCCTTCTCTCTGTCCTCGATCATGAAATGCTGTTGGATCTTGGGTCACATCTTGAGTCACTTACTAGTCACCTTCATCAATTTCTTAGCTCTTTTAACAGAATTTGCAGTTGTCTTTTTCCTTTTTCCCATTCTCTCTGTGTTTGAATTACCTCATACCATTACAAATTCTCAATGGGTAATCCACCTTTGTTTACTAGTTTAGTTATTTATATATTTTTATTTGCTTACTTACAGTGTTCCTCTTGTTTTGGCATGAATTCTTACAAAAAATTGTTGTTGCTGAGTAGATATTTTTTTTTAAATACTTTATTTTTTTTCTTCAAGTTACATCTCAGTAACAAACCCCTCCCTATTCTCCCTTCCTATCCCGCCCTTCCACCCTCTTCCCCCCAGAAGTTTCCCCTTTCAGTCCAACAGATGGTTCCTTCTCTTATAACAGTAAGTATTATACAAAACAACAGATATAAATATGCCACATTTATGAGAGTTAAATGGCCCAGTATACCTTCCCAATGTCCAGTTTATACATATTTGGCCCCTGACTTTAACATTGAGGTGAGGATTCTATATACTACCCAAACAATATGATCTTTTAAATGAATATCATGTTAACTCTGCTTTCCAAGTTTGTTTTTCTTGTGACCAACCTTTATAAGTTCACAATTTAGGGTAAAACAATAGATAATCAAGCTAAATTTTCTACCAGTAGCTTCAGAGTGGAAGGCTTGGGGTGCTTTTTCCTGCATCGTCTTAAGCTGAGAATTTTTAAAACTTAAATTGCTAAACTCCTGACCCAGAGTCTCTGACTAATTTGGTCTGGAATGAGGCTTAAGAAAGTGTAGGGCTCCCAGCTGGTGAGATGGCTTAGCAGGTCAGAGCACTTGCTCAAATCCTGGCTACCTGAGTACAAACCTAGGACCCCACTTGTTAGAAAGAGAGAACCAACTTATCCTTTGTCTTCTACATGTGTGTCATGATACACACACACACACACACACTCACACACTAAAAAACAGGCATGTCTAAGAATGTCCTGGGTGATCTGGATAAGGCTCTGCTACCTCTCCCCAGAGAACTTAAGTTAAGGTGACCAGGGTCACTGGTTTTCAAAGTCCCTGAGTCAAAGAGCCGCCACTCATGCTATCACATGCCTGCCATCCCAGAAACTGGGTGGGGGTGGAGTGCAAGATCAGCCATGATACATGGAAAGACCCTACTTGCAAAAAAATGAGAGACGTGAGTCATGTATATGCTTACTACATATACCTCCTCAGCTTTAGATTTTCTTTGCATTTTTACCTATGAAGAATCTGTATACAGCCCCTCTTTCACTGGTAGTTACCGATTTGGAGGAGAAAATAATCTAACTTGGTGTGTGCATATATTAAACTTGTATTTGTTTCCCTATGCTTAGTGTCCAAAACAAATGTTGCTGAACAGGTAACTTGATTCATGTGTGGCTGCTCACTAATCCTCACAAAGAATTGTCCTTGTTTTCAGAGGAGGAAGTTCAGGTCACTGGTTCACTGTGACCTGCAAAAGAAAGGCTGATGGACCACGATGCTAGTCTGGGTCTGGGGACTTTGTACTCCTGATTAATTCTCTCCTTTCTCTGTTGCTGAAACAAGCTGCTCTTGTCCCTGTTTCAACCTGTGAGATGGTGTCTTTCCACTGATTCTTTTGGAATCTCTTGTTAATCCTTCGTTAAAAGCTGCCCTCTGGGAATTGCAGGAATTTTCTGCTTGAACGAGAAATCCCAAGTAACCATCACTCTTTAAGGAACTGTGACTTAAGATTCATTTGGACTTTGAACGCAGCTGCTAATTTTAATTGTGGTTTTTGTTTGTTTGTTTATTTGTTTTGGTTTTTCAAGACAGGGTTTCTCTGTGTATCCCTGGCTGTCCTGGACTCACTCTGTAGACCAGGCTGGCCTTGAACTCACAGAGATCCGCCTGCCTCTGCCTCCCGAGTGCTGGGATTAAAGGCGTGTGCCACCACGCCCGGCAATTGTGGTATATTTTAATGCTTGCTTTATTTAGAGTGACGTACATTACAACTGGCCAGGTCCAGAAGGAAATAGTGGGTGGTCACCACACTTACCATAGAATCTCCCCCTGGTGAATATATAACTCGACTGTGTTGGCATTGCTTAATCTTGAAAACAAAACAACAAAAGCTGTGAAAGGTGGTCTTGATTTTACAGATAAAGAACTTTGTGAAAGAGAAGTTGAAGAAATTCTTCATGGCTGAGCCTTAAAACCTGGATCCAAGTCCACTACAGGCTTTTCATTCCAGTTCACTGATTTTTTTGGGGGTGACTGACGCTTGCCACGAAACGTGACATTTACTTTTTATATAATCTAGGGGAGTTTTTTTTAATTACTTAGTATAACTGTTAGATTTTGATTCTTCTTCTGATCAACAAATGTTTGCTGAGTTTCTAGTTTAAGTTGGAGGAACTTGGAGCTTTTGGAATTTATCAGTGATCGAAACATAGTGACACCTGTTTTCATGGAGCTTTGAGTGTGATGGTGGGAGACTGCCAGTGACAGGAAATTAAGTTGTGTAGAAACTGATGTGTGCAGTGGGAAATGAAGCAACAGTAGTGCACATCTAGAGAGAGTGGAGTCCAGGCAATGGGAAAGTGGCTAGAATTTGACTCAGGTCACATAGAGGTGACACATAGGAATTGAAGGATTTCTGGAAGTTGTCCCTGTCTGAGAAATCACAGATCCAGACACAGAGAGCAGTAAGGGTCCAGGACTCCATATGAGAGTGCTTATACTGCTTTAGGACTAGTGTCTTGGTTACTGAAGCAACAAGGAGAGCAATATAGGACACTTTAGGGTATCAATCAGCAGTTAGATGTTATAGGTGCTTTTAGCCCAGGGAAGGTTTTGAACTAATAGTGCATAACCTGACACAGCCTTAGGTCAGTCTAGGTCTATGATAAGGAGGGAATGGGGTACACAGGGATACCTGTTAACAAACTGTGTCATCACTGCAGGTGATGGCTCATGCTAGGAGGGAACAGTAAGGTAGAAAGGTGACCTCATGTTGGTTCTATTGGAATGACAGACTTTGCTAAATCACTTGGTCCACTGGCTATAGACTGAGCTAGGAAAGGCTAAGATCAGGATGGTGAGAGATAGTGTAGGCACCAACTGAGGGCAAAAACAATGTGGGTTGAGGAGATTTGAGAGATGAATCCACTTATATTGGTTTTGAATTCAAAGCTTACCAGGCAACAAGACATCCATGAAGAATATGTATGTATAGTCATAGGGTCCAGCTGGAGACAGTGTCTAGAGATCTATTAACATGTGTGAGATGTTTAGACAGTCTAGATTGCATGTAACCCCTGAGGAAGTGAATTTGCATAGGGAGTAGCTTATAGGACAGCTGAGCCTGTGTGGTATACACTAGTAAAGGTAGCATCTGGGGGAACGCTTGGGAATCAGCCAGAGACTTTTCAAGTAGTAGTTCTCCTTGGAGACTGTGTCACACCTCCTTGTCACAAAAGGAGTTATTATGGACAAGTGATAGAAGTGGAAGTGTTTGGAGTGGGCTCTCCATAGAATGGGAGACTTGCTGGTGGCGGGGTTGCAGAACAGGTGTGTTCTGTGCAGATGTGTACTACTCTCCACTTCTGAGAGTCTTCAAGCTCTCCACGTGTAAAAGTGCTTCCCTTATTTGAAGCTGATTTAACAAGAGAGACGAAAACAAAAACATTGGACAGAGAAGTAGGTAAGAAAGATAGTCAGCAATAAACAGGAGTGACTCACTGAGAAGTGGATAGGACTCTCATCTCTTTTTCTCTTTTTATCCCCCTCTCATCTCTGAAAGTGCATGGGTTATCATACTATCATTGCTCATTCCCAGGGTCTTTATGAGCAAAAATTCAAATACATGTATTTTGACCCCTCCTCTACATTTCTTTCTTGCTTGACTATGTTTTTAAATGTACACAGCATGATTCCAACATTTAGAACATTGTTTCCCATGACAAATATGCTTTTGAAATTTACATATACATTATCTTTCCACTAGATGTATGTGTGTGGACTAGATATTGCTTGTATCACTCCCAAGGGCTTATGTTCTATGGTGGTGATAATTTCATAGAGCAAATTGTCACAGTTACACTTTCCTTTCACTGTATGTAGTAGTGCTCTGTGTTTTTTTATTAAAAATTTTATTACGTAAATTTCACATCATGCACCCTGCTCCCTCTCATCTCCCACCTCCCCTCAGACCCACCCTCCACCCTTACAATCTGTCCCAGCATAAAAAATAAAATCTCATTGTGGAAGCTGCAGTGTGTCTCAGTGTGTCCCACAACATTCCCTTTTGTCCACATATTAAAATGACTCCTTGGTCTAGTATAAGGCCTCTGGCTTCTACTACTTTGTCAATACTGAAAACTCAGTGGAACTCCTCTCAGATATGCTGTAACTATCCTGTGTCATGGAGATCTTGCAGTTTTATGTTGTGGAACTGGCCTCTTCTTGCACTCTAGCAGTTCATCCATGGGGTAGATGTTGGGGTGGGCCAACTCAAAGCCCAGGTTCTGGACCTGCAACCCCCACTTGCAGGGCCAGTTCTACTATGGAAAGGTGCAGGGCCTACTCTCCTGAGTACTGCAGCATGTGAGGGGCAGGGGCAGCTTTCCTGCTCTTGTGACCCCATCTGGGCCAGATCTCCTGTCGGCCAATGGTGGTGAGGGTGAAAGGGATGGGAGGGGATCTCTCCCTAGCCAACACCACCACATAGCAGACAGAAGGCAGGGCTGGCTCTCCCATGCTCACTCCCTCAGGGTTGGCTCACCCATAACCCCCATATCCAGAACCAGCTGTGATGCCTACCTAGAAAAGGTGCAGGGCCTGCTTTCCTGAGTGCTGCAGCATATGAGGGGCAGGGACAGACCTGTGGTCTTTTGTGCATTTTAACAATCAGTTTTAGTTAAAATGAATTGTGTCACAAAAATTCCATTTCTGACATTCTTATGGTATTTACTAGATTGTAGCCGGGCTGTATTAGGCATTGAGAGATTAACAACTGAAAATTAACAGACAAAGTGTTGTGCATATACAAACACCAAAGTGTTTGCCTTGCATTCAAGAAGCCTTGGGTTAGTTCAGTAGAGGCCCACACATACAGTCCCAGCCTTTGGGAGGTAGAGTCAGGAAGATCTGAAGTTCAGAGTCGTTCTAGGCTATGTAACAAATTCAAGGCCAATCTGGATGATATGAGGTCTTGTGGTAGAAGTTAGGCCTATATAGTGAATTAGTAAGCAGTTCATATTAGCATCTGGCAGCTAAGGAGATAAGGAGGAGCTTTATGTTCCTTTTACCTGCTGAAATGGACAAAACCCAGTGGTGGCCAAAGGATATGCCCCTTTGACATATGTCCCAATGAAGGGACATTGCTAAGAAACTGCATAAGCAGCGCAGATGACATCAGTTGCCATGAGAAGTGGCTGGACTACTGAACATCAGGAGAAATCTCGTGAACCCTCGAGACAGCTAATTATCATGAGATAATGCTATATATAAGCCAGAGAACTCCACTTGGTCTCTCTCTTCCTCCTGCCCTCACCGAGAGAGAAGTCAAGCTGGAGAAGTGCACAGCATTTACCTAATTTAGACTGTGATAGCCCAAGGCAAAGGCCTGGCGTAAAACCTGCTGAGAGAGAGAGTTCCTGGAAGGTGTATGTTTTTGGGCCCCACAGCACCAAAAAAGTGAGGCCAGCCTTTGTTTGGTGGTTGGAACAGACTGATTTTATGAACCAACCACAATTTGGTGGTTGAAATAAATTGGCCTGGTAAAGTTAGGTCCAAACGGACATGAACACTAACTAAGCTTTGAAAAGGACTGGCTGCCGGGCCTGCCGTAAACCCAGTCATCCTACATGGACCTATGCTAAGAATATTAATATCTTTTCAAGAAGATTAAAATAGTGTTAAGTGTTTTGAGATAGGTATTAGAGTATTCTTACATATCAGGGTGTTCTTAGATAGATTACAGATTTTAGATTATAGTTTTCAGGTTATAGGATTTAGGTACTTTATAAGTGTTTGTTAAGTATTAATAAATATAAGTGTTTATAAATAAAAATAGTCTGTTACAAGACTCTGTCTCAAATAGCAAACTAACAACAACAAAAACAGGATCAGAGAAAGCAGGCAATTCATACATTGTGCATATATAAGAGTTTAGAACAGTTAAGAGGAAGAAGCCAATTTTAGGTGTATACAAGGAGAACAGAAGTAAATGAATAAGGGGAAAAAACTCATGGATGACTTCAGGTAGAAGAATAAAATTCAGCATAGCTGACTGACTGGAAATACACTCAGAATCTTTTACTTGCCCTTTCTGGAAATTGTGGAATGCATTCACCTGCCCTTTTTCCCCACCAAATTGTCTCATGCTGGTTGAAAAATAAATAGCTTCTTCTAGCCAAATTTGTGAATATTAAGAGAGTTTTTTGGGATTTCTTTTCCCATCAGTACCTTTTGAACATACTGTGTTTACCAAAATCACAAATGGAATCCACATTGCCCAACTGAAGACTTGGCAGCAATAGCAGGCCAAGCAAATTCCAGAAATGCAAACACGACTGCAAACTGATGGAGAGACACAGCCAGAAGACAGCACGGTGCATCAGGATCTGAGTAGAGCTGGATTACTAAACCATCTTTGTATGAACATGGCCTCAAAATGCTTGCCACTCTTGGCTAGAGAATGGATGAAATAAGTTACCATAAAGCCCAAACGTGGGCCAAGGACACCTACTTGTGGTCCCATGTTCCATTTCCTCACTCATGAAGAATACAGACTTCTCATGGAAAGTAGGGGTATCAGTTCTTTTTACTGTTGCTGTACCCAAATGCCTGACAAGAAACAACTTAAGCAAGGAAAGATTTATTGTTGCATACATCTCAAGAGTCTCCTTTCCTCTTGATGGGGGAAAGCATGGAGTCAGGCCAAGACAGTTGGTCACATTTCACCTCTAGTTTGGAATCAGAGAGTGAACAAGAAGTGGGACTTGGCTATAAAACCTTGAGACCTGCACCCACTGATCCACTTTCTCCAGTGAGGCTCCACCCCCTTAGACTCTACAACTTCCCAAAATGCACACTTACCGACAACTAACCATTCAAACACACGAGCCCATAGAGGATATTTCATATTCAAAATGTAGTAGTAGAATACAGCCAAGATGTGTACCGTGATAATTAAATATCAAACAAATAAGAGAACACTCCAGAGAAAAGGAACGATGTCCACACATTAATAAAATACATGATGTATGACTATGTTCTGTTTATGTGCACACATATGTATTGTGTGTATTCCAAGAAAAAGGATTATTTTTAAAAAGTTGACCAAATCATGAGAGCTGACAAGCGTAGAATTTATAGGGCAAGGAAACAGACCACAAATTCAAGTAGAAGTTGAAGTCAAATCTGCCTGGAGGTTTCACCCCAAGGTAGAAATCCTTCTGAGGGAAACTCTGTTGTGAGCATGCTATGTCAGAAACAGAATGTGAACATCTTAGACCTTTCCATGATGCTAGAATTTCCTGAATAACAATAAATTCATGAGGTGCTTTTTTAACTAACAATTTCTCAGCTAGTCCAATTTTCCTTAATAGCTGCTCAAGACAAATGTAAGGTCATTTATTCCAACATTAAGTGCAAATAGTAACTTTCAAATCACATGCTATCATCATGCAGTAAAGCTGTCTACCTGCCTATCTATATCTATCTCTATCTCTCTATCTCTATCTATCTATCTATCTATCTATCTATCTATCTATCTATCTACCTATCTATCTATCTATCTATCTATCTATCTATCTATCTATATATCTACCTGTTCATCCATCCATTCATCTATTCATTCATCCATCCACCTAGTACCTGTCTATCTGTCTGTCTGTTGATCTGTCTATCTACCTACCTATCTTTCTATCTACCTGTCTAATCTATCATCTATCAATCATCTATCTTCACTATCTCTCTAAATGTTTAAAAGAGGCCCAAGAGACAAGCTGAGAAAGATGCAAAGAGTTTCTGTAGGTATACGATAGTTGTTCCAGCCTAAAGTTCTGCTGGTGATGCTACTGCTGCCATAGATTCTGGCTGCTATATCACAGTTGAGCTCTATCTGTGAGGTGTGGTCCAGGCTGTAGCAATGAAGGACAGAGCTAGATTGAGATGACTGAACTGGCAAAAGGGTGAATGGGAGGTCCACATGGGTAAACAGGAGAGTAGACAGAAGACAGTTTGAGAGGAGTTCTTTAAGGGACAGCACAGGCTGATAACCACTGTTTTGCACAAGATAGAATAACCTCGGACTAGGCAAAGCCTTGTCAGCACTTGTATGTGAACAGATATTGGGTACATCACCTAGACAAGCTAACATGCACAATTATCTATCACAGTAAACAAACATGGATGCTTCAGATATGCTTACTTTATAAAATGGATACTATGTTTGACCTCTAAAGAAGTATGATGCATAATGTGCCTCATGCTACAGACGTGTGCCCTTTGTTAAATGAGATGCAAATGTGTGAGGACTGTACTTTGAGCTTGAGTGGGCACTTGGTTCTGTCATCTCCATTACTATTCGGTGTCATAAATGATTTCAAAATAAATGGAGAAAAATTCCTGTTATTTTTCAAAAATAAATAAAGATTCTGCATTAATGTTGTTTGCCTTCATTCTCATTCCCCAATTCAATGTATTCTGCCAATATGATTGTTAACTGTTATAGATATGTAGTTGTGTAAAACTACTGCTCACAAGTGACAAAAGGTGTTTATTTGACATAAATAATGCAGATGAATCCCTGCTTCTATACAAATGAGAAGCTGATCATTGCTAGCTTTTGTATCTCCCATTTATTATGTTGGAATTATGTCTTTGGGGAATTAATTTTTCTTTACAAGATGAAATATGTTCTTCAGTTTCAATTGCTACAAAACTAGAGCCTACTCTTCCTATCACTCATGTTCCTCTCTGCCTTGAGGGTTTTGGTGCAGCGGAGATGCAGGCTTTTCTACAATGTTCTTCTGCTTTGGGGCTTGGAGTACAAAGAATCTGTGTTATCACCTTAGCTTGTCACTGTCTCTACATTTCTTTCTCCCAGCTGTTTGGCATATTCGAAAGCCTGTTCATTGTATTCTGGCTGTTGGGGAAACCCTGTGACTATTGGACTGGATGTGGCTGTTCTGTCTGCCAAGACTGATTTTATGATCAATCAATTCCAAGTTGCTGGCCATGGATGGGTTGTGCCTCTTCCATCACAAAAAATTGTCTACTCTTTGGAAGGATTTGCTGGAGGCTGTGGAAAGACTTCTGTGTGTTCTGACATGTCCCCTGAGCCTGCACCTCAAGGTCCTGGGCACATAGACAGAAGTTTACTTGCCAATGGAGGGTAAATCCAAACCTTTCATGAGATCCAAGCATGTCTGTAATTCTGGCTTGGTGCTGATTTCCCTGGGGATTTTCTAGTTAGTTGAGGCTCCTTTATTAAGAATGGGAAAACCAGTATAAATCAGAATAGCTGGAAGTGTGCAGTTTGTTTCTCATAAGTAAAATCTCTAAAGCTGTGGTTTCATCCCTCCCAATGTTAATCAGTACTCCTCTATTTTTATTTTATAATCATTATTTGTTCTTTCTGAGATTTATCTTCAGCATGCTTTTGATGAGTGGTGCCTATATACTAATGGCAGTGATAAAACTTTGATCTAGGAATTGAACAAACTTTTTTATGTGGTTCCAGATCCTTCTAAAGAATTGACTTTTTATGGTCCAGTTTAGTTCCCAGGCATAGTAGTACATGCCTTTAATCCTAGCACTCAGGAGGCAAAGGTGGGCAGGTATCTGAGTTAGAGGCTAGCCTTATCTACAGAGTGAGTTCCAGGACATCCAGGGCTACACAGAGAAACCCTATATTGCAAAACAAAAACCATAAGTAAATCTCACAGGAATCAGTTTGACAAACAGAATGAAATATTCAGACTGGGAAGACACAGTTCCACGACTCCATGAATATGACAAGCACACCACCTGTAGTGTGTCTTCCACAGTATTTCTAGCCTTTGCCAGGTGACATACACATAGAGGTTCCTGTTTCCTGTTTCAACAGTTCTGAGGGTAGACCAGATGTTCTGCATTAAGAGTGTGTGAAGTGGCATGGAGTGGGACTGGGAAGTTTCAGCTTTCAGCCCCCAAATATCAAATGAGGGGCAGGGGCTCATGAAGAGAACAAACACTGGGCAAGAGAAAAAGGTGAAGGGAGCCATCAGGGTGGGTGTATCCCTAAGTTCAAGGTAGAATTAATTGTTCAATAGGAACACATGGAGCACAACTAAAGCTGTCAGGGGATGAATGTGTGTTAGGCTTAGGGGCATGGAGCTGATTAGGATCATGCGCAGGACGTCCTAGTGAAGCAGTGTAGACAAGGCCACCTTACGTATGCCAAGTGGAGACTTAACCTATGTCCTCATCAGTGTTTTATGTCACCATACAGTCATATTTCTGTAATAAAGTCCCAGGGTGGCCAAAGGACACCTGCAAAGTTCTTTCAAAGTGAACCGCACTGTATTTGGATGAAGTAAACTTTTTATAATTTCATAAAGTCCAGGAAATTACTATCTTGTCAATCAGGACTCAGATTCATGGTGTCACTGGTGCCTTATTGTCCACAACCCATATTATCAAATGATATATTAATACCATCTATTTGAATTTTATGTATTAGACAATATCAAATGAAGTACTTTTAGCTGAGTTGTGCATGGTTAGGACATTATAGTAAGCATAATTTAAAACTGTCTTCATTTATTTTTCTTGAAAGACATGGGTTTGTAGAACATGCAGTTTTCTTCTCCTCAAAACATGGCAGTATTTGAATATAAGAAAGTAATTTGGTAAGTAATTTAAAATTCATTGCCAACCAAAATAAGTAAGTACAAGGAGTAGGCCAAAAAATTATCCCTTCAGTGGAAGTCAGCCTTTGAAAATGATGTGCAAAAATGGAGCGCACACCCAGGGTTAGAAGGATCTTGATTTATATTATTATCAAACTGTGTTAAAAGGTAAGCACTAAATACATTTTATAGAGTTCTAACCAATGGCTACTTTTAACAGACTTATGATTGTTGAAAATTTTCTTTATGCACTGGACAATGCTATCCACAAGTAATTAATTTGGAAATTACTCTTTAGAAAGTGCACCGTGTGCTTCCACATTGTACAGTTTTTAATTAGCTCTTAAAAACATAGCAACTTTGCCACCTGCACAATATGTGATAAAATTTAATAAATGGCTCTTTGACATGTTCAAAACTCCATCCTATGTGTGTGATTGTATTTTTCTCACTCTGACAACATATGGCATATTTCTTATTTTTCCTCTAGGGTTCTCTCTCTCTCTCTCTCTCATGTGTGTGACATAAAATTTTGATAAAAATTATGAAGCTTTTCAAGTGAAGCTGATAAAGAAGTAGTAGTTTTTGTACCTACCTCTGGCTTGCGTTATGATTTTTCATGTGTTGTGAATTTACTAGTTTGCTTGCTCGTGTATTTTTGAATTATTCTTTTCTGCATTATTATTCAATGGACAAACCATGATTTTTTGTGGACAGAATATAATATTTTTTAAGATTTCTAAGAGTGTGTAAAGTTTGTTTCTTTTCTTATCAAAGGGCTTGTGTTAATTTTCCTTGACAAATTTAATTGACCTATTCTTGCTTCTTTGAGAGTGAACAGATACCATTCATTGACATTTTGATATAAAATCTTAACAATGTGTAATTTGATATTTTCCTTAGCTTTGGAACACTGTTCACTTTATTTAAGAATTTAAAATCCTAGATCTTTTTTTTTTGTTTTTAAGATTTATTATGTATAGTGTTCTGTCTGCATGTATGCTTGCTGACCAGAAGAGGGCACCAGATCTCATTATAGATGGTTATGAGCCACCATGTGGTTGCTGGGAATTGAACTCAGTACCTCTGCAAGAGCAATCAGTGCTCTTAACCTCTAAGCCATCTCTCCTAGATCTTTTTTTTTTTAAATAGGCTACATTACTGGTTGCTAACACTTCTCTAACAAAGGCCACATAAATGTACTTCCCACTTCCAGTTCTGCAGCTGAGACATCTAAGCCCAAACATCCCCCAGAACCAAGAGGGGAATATTCTAGCTCTTCTCCAGCTCCATGTGGCAGTCCTTGGTGGCATTGCTCTCAGTTTCTGCTGTCATCTTCTGATGATGCTCCCTTCCTTGTGGACACTGGCCATGTTGCTTGACAGCCTAGCTCTTCACATTTAGGACTTGTTATCAGTGGCTGCGTTACAATGATGTTCTATATTTCTAAATAAGTAAGACTTTCTGAGGTCTTGAGGGAGTAGGACATCCATGTAGGAATTTTGTGGGTGTGCGAGATCTACATCAATTCATAACACCTACCATCTAGTGGATGAGATTATTCTATTGAACACATATTTGCTACTTACCTACCAAGTCCAGGGATAGGATGAACCATGTTCACAGGAAATAAGCTAGATTAAGGCCCTCCCTCCCTTATAGCAAGTCAGCTTCTCAGTGGTAAAGAGAGACTGACATCCTGGCTATCCATATTCAGAAGTTGATGACCAAATCTACTCTGCTTTGACCTGCCCTCCTAACACAAGTTAGAATTTATTATAGACAAAGCTTAGGAGTAAAAAGTAGTTTCCTGTGGCTGGGGAGTTGGCTCAGTGGTTAAGAGCCTGCTCTTCCAGAGTTCAATTCCAAGCACCCACATGGCAGCTCACAAGCATCTGTAACTCCAGTTCCAGGGGATCTGACACACTGTTCTGACCTCCACAGCACCAAGCAAAGATGTGGTCCACAGATGTACATGCAAGTAAAACACCCGTGCACATAAAATATTATAAAATAAGTGGTTCCCTGAGTAAATGTAGTGATTAATTAGAAAAAAAAGTAGTCGAGGCTTTATTTTATTTTATTTTTTGACCCTTCAATTCTTCCAAAACCCAACAATAAAATATGCCTGGCGTCCGTGAAAGATCCAGGTAAACTAAAAGAGTGCTGCGTGGATTGATTGTATCAGTGATTAGAAACAAAGGGAGACTGAAGTTCTGAAGCTCTGGTCTGGGCTGCTTCACACAGGACACATTCTCAAAATTTCTGAATGAGTTAGATAATTATGATTGGCATCAATTAAATGGGGATCTGCAAGTGCTAATCGTAATTTTGGCATCAGGAGCTGCCTGCTTAGACTTCAGAATCCGTCAAGGAATGTTGTGTGTGTTTCCGTCTAACATTCCTTACTTAGAGACCTTCATTAGACTTTCAAGATACATGACCTTATAGTTTTTATAAAAGTCTTTGTGGAGATGTCATGCAAGCTTCTTAGAAATAGGTCTTTAGTAAAAGGAGAAAGATTTATACGATCTGAAGAGAAACCAGAACATTAGGTCTTAAGCCTTCTGTAAGTACATTTGTTCTTAAATATCACCTAGGTTTTAATTTGAGTAGATATAGGCTTTATTTGGCTAAACACTACACACTTTGTCCATTGGCATGAAAGTATGGAATATGGAAAGTTAAAGTTGGGAATGTACTCAGCAACATGCCTGTCTCAGAATCAATCTGAGTGTGACGAGAGGGAGATTTTGTTTGAATTCCCTTGTACCCAATTAAGCAGAGCAGCACTTTAACATTTGGGGCTACTGACAATTCATAATTTGGGAAAAGGTCATACTACTGCTATTTCATGTTCTTGTTTTTGTATGTGTAAACAAAACAAAAAACTTGACCTGAAAGTCAAATTATTACTAAGGATTGGGAAGGGTTTAAAGTGGGACAGAGAATGGAAGAAAGATGGTTAAAAACAACAACAACAACAACAACAACAAAAAAAAAAAAAACGTGCATACTGTGAGCATTTGTGGTGATATTACACTAAATACCATTAACATTAGAATGCGTAGTAAATTTGTAAATCTTTTAAAAATGCCATTGACCAGTATATTAGGACATGCCAATTAACATTTCTTTTTTATGTTTATTTATTACTTTAATTTACATCTCCATCACAGTCCCCTCCCTCCACCCCTCTGGCCCCACACTCCCACCTTCCCACCCTTCCCCCTTCTCCCACCTATCCTACTCCTCCATTGTGGAGTGCCCTACATATCAGCTCCCCTCAGTTCAGCAGCCATATGAGGCTAAGAGCTTCCTCTTGCACTGGGGACCTACATGGCAGCACCACTAGGGCAAAGTGTCTCATTAACAGGTAACAAAGTCCATGTTCCTGTTCCTTTCAGTCTGTTGGTTATGGGATAGTTATCTTGTACTATATGGCTAAAATCCAATTATAGGTGAATAGATGCCATGTGCATCTTTCTGAGTCTGGGTTAGCTCACTCAGGATGGGCTTTTCTAGTTCCATCCATTTGGCAGCAAATTGCATGATTTCCTTGTTTCTGATGGCTGAGTAGTATTCCATTGTGTAAAAGTACCATGTTTTTTTTATCCATTCATTGGTTGAGGGACATCTGGGTTGTTTCCATTTTCTGGCTATTACAAATAAAGCTGCTATGAACATAGTTGAGGAGATGTCCTTGTGGTTTGGTGAGGAATCATTTGGATATATGCCCAGGAGTGGTATGGCTGGGTAGAACTATTCCAAGTTTTCTAAGATATTGCCAGACTGATTTGCACAGAGGTTGTTCAATTAACGTTTCTAAAGTGTTTCCAGATAGAAGATACAGTACTTAGAATTAGTGAGATATGAACCAAAATATACAATTTCAAGTATCAGGTAGTTATTCAACGTGAGGTAGTTATTTTTTTAAATCACAGTATATTACTGGCAAAAGCAAATTGAAGGAGGAGTGGTTTATTTTGTTTCACAGTTCTGAGCAGAGGCCCATTTTGGCGGCAAGAGACTGAGCAGCTGGTTACATTGCCTCTACAGTCAGGAAGCAGAGAGAGAGATGAATGCTGGTGCCCGCTCACTTTCTCCTTTCCACTGAGTGCAAGACTCCAACTCACTGAATGACCCCTCTTAGAGTGAATCTTGTCACCTCAATGAACCTAAACTAGATGATCTCTCACAGTCATGCTTAGAGGCTTGTCTTCTAGGTGACTCTCCATCCTGTCAAGTTGGAAATCCTTGTTAATGATCACACATAACCTCACAATGACACTTATGTTATTTCTTAGAGAATACAGCTGTCACTTAGTTCAGGTGAGGATTTTAGACTCAGGTTGGTTTTATTCATTTGTTTCCCTCCTCTGCCTGAGACAGGCTGGCAGGAAGCTGGATAGTTTCAGCTTCCTGGTTGGGCGAGGGTATTTGGCAAGAGCAAAAGGCATGTGCAGGAATTTGTTCCCATGGCGTTGATAACAGTCTTTCCTCTATTGACGTGTGTGGCTGCCTGTCTGTTATCCAGAAACTGTTCTCTACACACTCAATGATGCTGACTTTAACAGACAGTCAAGTGGAGGATGGATGAGGAACTGTGTACAAGACAGTGGTTTTTGATGGATAGTTAGACTTGGCTCTCTCGTTCCATTGCTATTTGTTTAGATGCTTCTAAGGGATAAGCCATGTAACTTTTCATGGTATGTGGATAGTGAAGAGTCTCTGAAGGCGATTACACAATACCTAGTGTCTGAGGGAACAATGGTTTCCTTTTGATTTAGTTCATAGAGCAAGATCCAAGCTTAGTTTTAATCCTAGTCTCTGGCTAGGTTGGTATTTCTGTTGCTCTGTAGTGTAAAGAGAATTATCTTACAGTCTTGTGCTTGACTGTAACTCAGAACTTTATAGTAGGAACAAAACATGATCCACAGAGGTGATTTTACCTTTCTAGTAGATACATTAACAAGAGAAATAAAATTAAGTAAAATTGTTTTAATTGCCTGTTAACATTTAATAAGGTCCAAAATAATATTTTAATAAAATTATTTGAAAGATACTTTCAATTGATTTCTCTTCCTGGTGGCCCACAGTTTGTGGTGTATTTTAGGTATATTGTGTCTTACTCAGATTACCCTGACTTTAAGATCTGAAACCCAAACAGGAGTAGGGCCCCTGTACTGGTAACACATTATAAATTGAACACTCTAAGTTTAGGGATACCCTTGTTAGTTTCAGAGGTTCAGGCTTGTTCGTGAGCTTAATTGAGTATATTGGGGCTGGGTGGAAGATGTAGGTCCATTCTAGATCAGAGCTTCAAACCTGAGTAACCTGCCTTGGAAACTGCTTCTCAAATTGGGGTGTGAATGTTACATCTTTGTAACCTGTAAAGACTGATGCTAGAAGTAGTAGAATTAGATTTGTGTTCACACTTCTCTGCTAATTCTTACACAGCTGGACCAGAGACTTACTGGGTAGCAGCAGCCTGGGGTGACTGTTTTGGGGTACCTCTTACTGTTGACATTGATACCAAGCTGTGGAGTTCCATACAGTCTTGGTATATTTGCTTTTCTAGACTCAGGTTTAGAACTGTGCATTTGTTACTGGGGTATCTCTCTAAATTCAGTCCATCAAGGATGAGAGGTCGCTGTGTGTCTTACTTTTTCAGTTGTTGTATTCAGAATTAGCTCCTTCCCTCAAATGATCCCTGTGTTTCTGATGGCATGCACTTCATATGATACTTTATGCCAAAAATTCCTGAATATTTTTCGTAATGACATTGAGTCAAAGATATTTGTCCAGTTGTGAGAATTTAGACAGTAATTAATAAATAGATTATACCACTATCTTTGTGGAGAAACTCAACACCAGCCAATGTGGAATCCTGAAAAACTGTTTGGTGACATTCAGAAATATGGTGTCTTTCATGCTTAAATATTTACTACTAAGTCTTAGTGGACTGAAAAGAAGGGAGCAGCCATTCACTGCTGGGGAAAGGTGATATGTGTAAATGAATATGATTAGGACACTGTTGGAGCAGCTGGTCACTGTAAAGTTTTCTTGTGTGGAAAGATGCCAAGTTCCAGGATTTAGGAGCCTGAAGTTACATCCTGTGCCACTGGAATCCAGTCTCTGGTTTTATAAATCAGCAGACTCGGTCATGAAGTGTTTACAACAGTATTTCTGAACAAACTATGTTACCTTGGCTGAGGTATCACCAGTTAGGGAGCCCTGCCGTCCCCTTCTCTGTCCTTGCCGCCACCTCATTGTCTTTTGCCTTTTAGCCTGGTGTGTCTCCCTTTGTGCTATTTCTCATCCTGTAGTCCATAGACTATATGTTACTTCCCTTTGAACTTTTTACAGTGATATCTCACAGAGTGTGCACATATGGTCAGAAACTATTTTTTTTTTTTACTGGTTTAATCAACCTATGACCTAAATCTAGGAGTCTATATTAAAAATATAGATAAAGTCTTTACCTACAATGAGTAATGGGGCCATGTTTTTTTTTTTAATGTGAAATTAATTAGCTGCCAATTGTGAAGACCCTTACATGCGTGGGTGCAGTACTTGTCATTGATTAGGGACTTTTGTGAATGGAAAAGGTAACTGAAGCTGACTAGAGAGGGGAGGGCGACAGCAGCACACAGGGGGTTATTTTGTTTCTCCTTTCTTTGTTGTTTACTGTGAAGAGTCCAAATGACCTTTGTATCATTGTGAGAACTAGACTATATGTACAGTGTGCCTCAGGTCTGGAATAAAGGAATGTCACTGGCTGCATGGGATTGCAGATTGATAGTGTGCTTCTGAGATGGGACCATGCTTCGAATACAGTGTGCTGTGTTAATAATGCTTGTAGAATTTAATGTCACCAACTTGTTGGAGAAAACTCTTTGCACATGTCTGTGAGGGATTATCTTGATTAGATTAATTGAGATGGAACCACCCATCTTCTGTTGGTTCTGGGATTCTGGAGAGTATAAACTAGAGAACATGGTCTGAGCACTGAAATTCAATTTTCCTCTGCTTCCTACGTGTGGATTCAGTGTGGCCAGCTGCCTCATGCCCCGCTGCCATGTCTTGCCAAACAGTTAATAGACCACACCTAGTAACAGTGAACCAACACCAACCTATCCTGCCTTAAATGATTGCTTCTGTCCATTTACTGCATCAATGAGACAAGGAAGTAATCTAGCTACTACAGTCCCTGAAAACATGAAGATATGCTTTAAAGTTTGTTACTGCATACTTGGTTTGAAAGGTATATGCAGTGAACAGTAGTTTCTAATGTAACCCATAGGTACTTGGGCTGTTAGATTTTAGATAATTTCTATTTTAAAATTATAGGCATTATTTACCAGCATCCATTCCTAATAAGCCTATAGCATCCCCCTATGCCTACTTATTCTCATTGACATTTTAGTACAGAATGTGAATTCTGGAAACATTTCATCTCATCTAGCAAGGTGTACTCGGTTTACATAGTTGTGATCTCTGTTAACAATATTTGTATTAATTCTTTGAGAATGCCATACAATATATTTTGATTATATTTAAGTTCTCTTTCCCCAACTCCTCCCAAATCTACCCCAACCAATCTTGTTACCCCCTCTCTCTTTTTCTCCGACCCAGTTCAACTTGTGCTGCCCAAATACTGTTGATTGTGCAGCCCTCCCTGGACCATGCATGACTTTTGTCCAACTATTTGGTGTGTTCAGATTTCAGCATTTGAATCCTCAGTTTTTACAGTTGAGTTGAAATTACAAAGAGTGAGTGTTTGCCCAGTAAAAGTTAATTTATTTTTAAAACAATAAAAACATAAAGGACATTTAATGTCTTTATTATTCAGATTGCTAGACTTCATTATTTACCTGGATGTAAAAAATAGATAAAAGTAGTTATCCACTAATCTTAGATAATTTTAAGGACATCAATAATTTCATAGTGTGTTCTGAAGCATTTATTATAAAATAAAATAATTTATTTATTTTGGTTAATATCCAGTAACAAACAGTTAATACTGTAGGAGAGGCATTATTTAAGACTATTAACTTAAGAGTCTGTGAGAGATTCTCTGTCAGCCTAACTTGTGTTCCCGAAATATGTGCATCCTGTGTGTTTGTATTTGGGCATACATATATGTGTTTATGTGTGTGAATATGTTCGTGCTTATTATGTGTATATGCAAGTTATTACAAATGGGTGAACATAGGCACTTGTATGTATGTGTACATGCATGTATGTATATGTGTGAGATTTTTAGTTCTACAACAGGCATGCATGTGTGTACATGCAAGCATACGTGTCTTTGTGAGTTCTCACACATGAATGTATATGTGCATGTCCACTTGTATGTGTGTGTGAGTGCACATGTGTGTATGAATGTGCATTTTTACTTCCTCCATATGTGTTTGTCTATGTACATTCATATATTATTTGCATTTGAGTGTTGAATGTGTGTGTGCTTGTGAGTTGAGTTCTCCTACATGCATGTGTGGGCACATGTGAGTGTTTGAGTGTTCTTGAACATGTGTGTGTGTGTGAGTGCACCAGAATACTTTGCACTTGTTGAAATCAGCTATGTACTTATATGATGAGCTTTCTCTATTAAATAGAAACATTACATTTAAGTTTTATAATTTAACTAAAACTAAAAAAATCTATATCTTATACTTAACTTTCCCAATAGATATTGTTGTAAATGGAAGCCATGGAGTTAATAGTTGGAGAATAACTATTTATATTTTAAATACTTCTTCATGGTGGTTTACACTGTATCAATAAATTTAGGGGCTTATTTTCATGGCTAAAGACTGGTTTTAGTGACTTACTTTTAATCAATGTGAAACAATGGAATCCTCACTGCCTCAGCTACTGAGAAAGGTGTCAAAAAGCTCTGAAATCCACACAGATTCTCAGGTTGTCTGATCTCTCTTGGTCCTCCGTCTTTACCTTCCTCCCTTTCTTGTTTCCTCCTTCTCTCCCCCATTTGGAGCTTTAACTCTTCCTACAAGAAGCATGATTTACCTGAAGTCAGGGATGAGATGGAAAAGAACAATCAGATCCTGAGTTGCATCCCAGCTGCTCCATTCTTTTCCTCCAGACACAGAGCCAGGGAGCCACATCTAGACCCTGCCGTTCTTGCTTTGACTCCAGATCCTAAATTAACTCTATTTATCCAAATCTAAGTAACTGGAACAATAGAACATACCAGTGATAATTAAAAAAAGATGTGTGTAGTGCCACTAACTCTGAATCATTTGTTACTCCAGAAAAGTACGTTTTCAACCTGGGTTTTATAGTGCTCAGATCAAGAAAGAGTTCATGGCCGTGGTGGGTGTGGCCCTAGCCTTACTCTTTACCAGCTCTTAAGACCAATTTGACCCTTTCCCTTTCTTATTTGATAAGAATAAGTGACTGTGCAGTGTTCAGCCATAAGTAAGTGGGATATGGGGTGTGTATGTTTCATCCACTCCAACTACATCTCAGGGAGCAATGTGGAAGAGGGGGTGAAATTATTCTAAGAGCCAGAGGCTGTGAACAACTGCTGCTAAGCAAAGTTCTCTAGACACAACAAGGCCATTGCATACATGAAATCATAGTGGCTGTGATAGCCTGTACAAGATGTACACGGTCAAATCTTTTAAGACTCAGTGTGGATGGAGGAGGGAGGAACTCAGAAACCCCACTTGAAGCTAAGACATTATTGGCAGTTGATGGCTGCTGAGGGGAGTAAGAGTCAATTTTCTTCAAAGATTTGACCCTGGTAAGCTGCCCATAGTCCACTGGATGACCCTACCCATCATCCTGACGGCACTAATTCATCTCAGTGACTTTAAACGAATGAAGGTATGAATTGGAGAGGGAGATATGGTGGGGTTTCTTGGAGGAATTGAAGGAGAGTGAGTGGATATCATCAAAATACTCTGTATACTTTGAAATTCTTTTTTTTTAATTTTGTATTATTTTCTGTAGTATTATTAAAAAAGCACAAAATTAAATTTACCACCTTAGTTATTTCTAAATACGACTCTCCACGGCAATAAGTGTAATTGTGCCATTGTGGAACAAACCCCATGTTGCTTTCTTTTTTTTTTTAATGTTTATTTATTACTTCAAGTTACATCTCCATCACAGCCCTCTCCCTCCACCCCTCACAGCCCCACCCTCCTACCCTCTCACCCTTCCCCCAGAATGCATATTTCTTTTTTTTTTTCAGTCCAACAAATGGTTCTTTCTCTTATAACAATAAATACAGTACAAAACAACTGAAATAAATAGGCCCAATTCTGAGAGTTATATGGCTTAGCATATATACCCAATGTCAAGTCCATATGTATTTGGTCCCTGACTTTAACATTCTACTATCTAACCATCTCCATGAGTTTAAAGTTCTCTATGTAACCCAGCTTTCATACTAACTTGCATCACAATTGTAAAAACATCTTCTTAGATCCAGAACACCCTCTTGATTCCTAAACAACTCAAAATTTAACTATGAGACTCTAGCTATCTATTCTTCAACCACCTCAGAGACCTGAGAGGGATAAATATATCTGATTATGTAGGAAGTGCAGGGCTGCAGCTCCCAAAACTAAGACATGACATACCCGTCGCTGCCTGGACAGTTCCCATTTTCTCTCCATACATTACAGCATCAATCTTCAGCCGTTTGGCCCCATTTCTCTGACAGACATTGATTGTAGAACAGGAATTATGAAGTTCTAATAGAAGTATATTTTAAAAACCATATACAGATATGTGTATGTGTTTATCTATCATCTATCTAATATGCATAAATATAATGTAAATGACTGAATTCAATAATATGTCATTTTAGTCACCTTATTTTCCTAATAATAGTTGGATAATTTAATATTGCTTCTTTTTTTTTACTTTGATTTCAAGTAGCGTTAGTTTGCTGTTGTATTTCTTTGTTTCTACAAAAACATTGGCTGCAGGATTCACCATTACAGTGTTCATTACAAGCAGAGCTCTGAAAGAAGGGTTACAATTTCAGTTACAATTTCAAGATGTCAATTTTCAGACATGACCTAATATCAAACCCAACCAAATATGAAAACATTCTCTCTTAGGTGAATTCACTACAACACTTAATGCTTATATTTCATATTTAAAGAGTATTTGAAAAAAACAATGTGGAGAGTTCATTAGTTGAGTGAACCTGGTCTTCATCCCGAAGCACAGAATGTAAGGAGTTTGTTAGAATTGCTTTCTCTGGCAGGTGAAGCATGCTAGCTCTAATCCCAGTGGAACTTTTTGTATATGAATACATATCCTGATCCTTATCCTCGGTGCTTCTGAATCATGGACAGTCTGGACTTGTCACTTCACCAAATTGCCAGGTGACTCTGATATCCACTGAGGTGTCAGATCCACTATTCTAGTACATGCAACATCTGGCAGAGAAGGTGGTGCATTTCAGATCTTTAAAGGATAGGTAAGGGACTCCAAATATGTAGATTTAGGAAAGGAGAAACATTCTGCAAAGCATAGAAGTCAACCTAGGAACTGTAGTTTAGTGCAGGAGGGAGAATTATGTTATCAGGAAACTGATAACCCCTAGTGCTCTTTTGAAATATTGGAAAGGGCAAATTCTCTAGGAAGGGGACAGGAGAATACAAAGGAGATAGAACACAAGGGATGTTTGGTGTTAATAAAGATAGACTGTCTACAAAATTGATAGTCCCAGTATGGTGGGGGATGGACCTACATGGTTGGTTGAGCTACAAGCTGAGGGCAGTGTGAGCTTGCCATAGTGTAGTGGTTGCTGCAATGGGAAAGCAAAGAGCTGGAAATGTGTCATCAGGAACCTGCCATTGATTGCTTTTAGAATTGAGTTCTTGAAAGATGAACCAAAGTTCCCATCTCTCCCTACCTGTGGACATGAAAAATAAAAGCAAAACAACACAAAGGGGAAAAAAAGACTTACGTTTCCTGTGCCAAAGATCTGAATTCTCTCTAAAAAGTATTCATTCTGAAAAATGATCCTTGTGTTGTTACTTAACAGCTTAGCACCTGGGGAGGATGGAGATGCCTGCTGTGGATAGATAGATGCCGAGGATGCCTCAGTCCTTTATGACTTTGTAGGAAGTGCAGGGCTGCAGCTCCCAAAACTAAGACATGACATACCCGTCGCTGCCTGGACAGTTCCCATTTTCTCTCCATACATTACAGCATCAATCTTCAGCCGTTTGGCCCCGTTTCTCTGACAGACATTGATTGTAGAACAGGAATTATGAAGTTCTAATAGAAGTATATTTTAAAAACCATATACAGATATGTGTATGTGTTTATCTATCATCTATCATCTATCTAATATGCATATATTAGGCATTATAAGGCAGCCTGCCTAATTCTGCCTTCACATACTAGCCAGGGGCAATTCTATGCCAGTCTGTATGTATGATTTGCAAAGCACTTCCACTTACATTGTCCTATCAACTTTTGATTAATCCTATCATATTTGATAAGACAAATTTCACAACACTAGCTTGCTAACCTATACAAGTAATAAAATAAAGAAATAGGTAATAAAAAATATCCAGTGCTCTGAGCCTAGCATTTTTGCTCTTGTCCTTGGCAGTCATAATCATACATTGTTATGGGCTAGAGTGTGATGATTTGGTACATTTATACACTGCTCATTGGTCAACTTGGGGTCTTTAGGCTTTCCCCCACCTTAAACATGTATGTCATTGTGTTCTTGGGTATTATAATTAAAGTTCTTTACTCTTTCTCTTCCTTACCAGTTTTTGCCATGATGTTGAGACTAGTTATCTAGTACATATTGAATCATATAGTAATATTTTTTGAGCCGGAAGAAAGTTTACACAAACTTGAAATTTGCAGTGATCTTTATTGTCGAGTCCCACTTTCATGCTAATAAAATTGGCACCTTGCAAATAGAAGTGGCTTAATTAAATTTTAAACATGTAAAGCAAATTAAAAAGTCAGGTGCTACTGGCTCCCTGGCTGTTCTGAGAGACAGCTCTCTACCATTTGCTACGCAAACCATTAGGCTCTGTGCTGACTCCACTTCCTACTGCTTATCATCTTTCCCTGAGTTCCTCTGTCTGAGCTGTGGCATCTGAACATAGCCCATTTTTGGAAATGGATGTTTTGCCATTATAATAATTTCTTTCTGTTGCCCTGAAGAGTGAGTGCACACACACACACACACACACACACACACACACACACACACACACAC
>CAJQZJ010034157.1:2826611-2845027 GCA_907164525.1 Lophiomys imhausi | reverse complement strand
TAAATATATCTGATTATATAGGAAGTGCAGGGCCCGCAGCTTCCAAAACTAAGAAATGACATACCAGTGGCTGCCTGGACAGTTCCCATTTTCTCTCCATACATTCCAGCATCAATCTTCAGCCTTTTGGTCCTGTTTCTCTGACAGACATTTATTGTAGAGCAGGGGTTATGACGGACTTACCTACCCTGTCTTGGCAGAGCTAGGCTGTCGACTTACCTGCTTCCAGGTTTTGTCCTTTTTGGACAGCATTCTGTCTACAGTTGGGGCAAGGGGCTTTTCCTACCAAGAGATAGGCTTGCGACTAATTCAATCATCTCCCACTGGAGACTCTTCGATGCTCATCTTCTACTTGGAGGAGAATAGGGTGTGCTGTCAGGAGTTGATATGTCTTGATATCAAAAAATCTTAAGTTAAGCAAACATCTTTGTTTACCATATTCTGCAGATCTCTTGAGGTTTTTGAAGATGCCCTATCTATTTCTTATATTTAGATGAGCAAATATTGCTTGTCTCTTAGAAACTTGATTTCTGAGTAGCTTAGAAAATAACTGTGATAGACTGTCATAGTAACTAACAAAATGACACATTTGCATGACTAAGTCACATCTTAATAATATTTTCTCTGTCTTCATGAATCTTCATCTTATAGGGATTGTGTATTTGTATATAATTTTTAGATAGAATCCTTTCAGCAAGTATAACCCTGGCATTCCCACAATTTCGTAAGTTGAGAGAAGAGCTTTAAAACAATTTCTTCAAATAGTTTTTATGTCTTTAATACACATCTACTATATTGAATTATACCTGAACTCCCATTGATCTTGATAGTGGAAATATAGACTCATTTATCTTATTTAGAAGTCTTAAGCATAATCCATATTGTGACTTTATAGCCGGATATGTGGAACTATTTGGGTAGCATGTTCCTTTGACATTTTATTTCACTCTGTCAGCCAGTTCAGCTCTCCATTTGGGCGACGTTGTGGTCTGATTGAGAGTGTGGCTGGGCCTTGGCTAGGAAGATCAGTGTCATTTTCCCCTTAAAGCCTTCAGCTTGAAAGTGATTGCAAACATCTTGGCTCTAACGAGCAGGTGCTCATCACTTGCTCGGTGGATTTCTTTTCCCATTGGCCAGGTGCTGCTTGCATTACTTTACTGTATGTTGTATATAGCTTCCTCCACATGCTTGTTTGCAGTTGTTATGGCTACAATCTTGAAGATAAATTTTAGACATATCTATATTCTATATCATATCTACATTCTCTAACAACTTTGATGTTATAGAACTGTTTCAATCATCCTATCCCAGTGTAAATGTTTCTGTTCCTCTATGGTATCCCACCTATGTGGAATTCAGCTTCCATTATTCCTTACATCCTTTGATCAATGCATGTCCAGTGGACACTCAGTGTCTTGTGATGTAAAGATGTCTTAGCTTTCCTATGCAGGATTCCATATACTCTCTGTAGGTACACAAACACGTGCAATTTGAAGATATAGATGAATTCAGTGCTCATTGAACTTTGTCATGAGTTAAAATGTGTTGTGAGTGACTTAAATGAACCTGGAGCATTTGCTTTTCATCATTCTTAAAATTCCACAGTATTATAATTGTACAAGTAGAAAGTACATGAATCGGGTAGAAGATAGAAGAAGAGGCCAGGAGTCTGGAAGGAAGGCTCAGCAGTTAATAATCTGGCTGCTCTTGAAGACACCTGAGGTTCAATTCCCAGCACCTACACGGTGACTCACCACCTTCCAGCAACTTCCGAAATCTTATGTCATCCTCTGGGTTCTGTGGGCACTGCTTATGTGTGATGTACATATGTACACACAAGCAAAACACACATTCACACAGAATCAAAATTAGTCTTTCAAAACATTCAGGATACATTAACAAGCATCTAGAATAGAAATTCGTTTCTGTTAAGCAATTATCTTACAGCCATATTGGATTATACATTCAAATAATTATACATATTCTTATAGGATTTTTCTGGATCAGTGAATAAATGTGGGCCTCATTTATTTTCAGTAAACAGTGAAAACTGTAGCTTCATTCTAAAGCCTTGTTGATTTTTAGTTAAAATACTTACTAAAATCCTTGTTCTAAAACAGATGTGGTCTGTTTTAAAAAGTGCATGCTGACATAAAAAGATGTGTGTGTGTGTGTGTGTGTGTGTGTGTGTGTGTGTGTGTGTGTAAAATCTCACAGTACCAGTTGATAAGAAATAAGTTGATATAGTAAAGGATAACTGTACTACAGCCAATGCACCAAAGGGAAAAGGAAAATGGACTTTGTTACCTGTCAATGAGACACTTTGCCCTAGTGGTGCTGCCTCGTAGGCCCCGGTGTCTGAGGAGGCTCTTGGCCCTCATATGACTGCTGAACTGGGGTGGGGGACTGATATGTAGGGACACTCCACTCCAGAGGAGTGGGATGGAAGGGATGGGGGTAGAGGGTGGGAGGGCGGGACTGGGAGGGGTGGAAAGAGGACACTATAATGGAGATGTAACTTGAAGTAATAAATAAACATAAAGAAAAAAAAAGAAATAAGTTGATAGGAAATACATTTCAGTTTATGCAAAATAAAGAGCAGAATAATTGAATTAATTTTTATAACAAGTGGAAGAGAAAGAGGGAGGGTAATTAAGTTCTATAAAATGAAAAATTAATAGAGTTCACTTAAGAATGTGAAAATGTTGCATGGTCTGGTGGATGAGTCAAAACAATATTTCAATCTGTTCTAGAAGAAAATAACATGAACATTATTCCATAAAAATGTGACTATATAGCTGCAGCATTGTTATTGTTGTTGTTGTTGGTGGTGGTGGTGATGGTGGTGGAGGAGGAGGTAGAGGAGGTGGTGGTCGTGGTGGTGGTGTGTGTATTGCAGAGTAGTACTAATTCATGATTTTTTGTGACCTATAAACAGGAAGCCATGCAGCATTAATTTACCATAGAAATTTGTTGCTTGACATGTCTGAAATTTTACTGTTACTATAGATTTCCAACATTCTATGATCAGGATTCCAATTACTTTTCTAAGGTTGGTTTCATGCTGTCCTGTGCTAAATGGTAGTTTTATCCTAGGCCCAGACCCTTGTTGTAAAGCAGAGACTCAGTACTGGCTCTCATGTGTTCAAGTACTTCAACCAAAGGAAGAAACCCTCTGTTTCTTGATCACCAAACAAAATGCTCAGCATTGCTGTTACTTTCCCTTCTTTACGTTGTCTACAATTGAGCTGTTCTCAAGTTCACTTGTAATACTTGCTTGGATGTGTACCCTTGAAAGCCGCAGTGTTTAGATTCAATTCAATGCAAAGGTCATAGTCATTGACAGTAGAATAGAACAGGGGCCAATGCAGAACTCAGTCTGCTTTTGAGGAGAATATGGAGTAGGAAGCTTGGAAGATGGGCCATGTTGTGTCAGCCTGAGGCTAGTTTCCTAGCTAGCCCTTTCAGGAAAAGATCCATTTTCAAACTAACTTCTTTTTTTTCTTAAATTTTTTATTACTTCAAGTTACATCTCCGTCACAGTGCCCTCTTTCCACCCCTCCCAGTCCTGCCCTCCTACCCTCTACCCCCATCCCTTCCATTCCATTCCTCTGGAGTGGAGTGTCCCTATATAACAGTCTCTCGACCCCAGTTCAGCAGTCATATGAGGGCCAAGAGCCTCCTCATACACTGGGGGCCTCCAAGGCAGCACCATTAGGGAAAAGTGTCTCATTGACAGAGAGTAAAAGAAAAAGTCTATCTCCATCTTCCCTTTGGTGCATTGGTTGTAGCATTGGTTGTAGTATAGTTATAGTATAGAGAATAATCTGCACAGACGCAGAGATCTTTGACTCCTTTGAATGTTGATAGATAGGTCTTCCATTTGTTGAGGAGCTTAGTGAGTACTTGACAGGTGTGCTGCTACTCTGAACTGTTTCATTGCATGGTAGAAACACTTGAAGTTTATGGAAAATCACTTTTTACTAAAATAAAAATCAATATATATGAAAATTCATGTCTTTTTTCTCCTGCTGGCATTTCTAACCCAAGAGAGTAAGTTTCTGCACTTCAGGCAAGGATAGCTGACATGTTGCTCAGTGTTCGGGAGAGGTCTGCACACAGAGCCAGGAAATTAGAAGCAACAGTGGAATGTGGTGTGCTAGATTCTTGGCAACCAGACCCACACCGAATAAAAATAGGAAATGCATGGCCTTTTGTTCCACTTTAATTTAATTTCAATCTGAAAATAGATTATAAGATTGATTTCTTTTTTATCACTTTATAAACAATTGAGTCATCAGTTGGACCCTGTGTGACCAAGACAGTGGAAATTTGTAGAGATTTGCAGTGCACAAAACGGAAGTGTTCCAAACCTTTCAAACATCTTCACTTATGCATGGGGACTTCAGATGCAGATGGGCATTATCTGTGTTCAGACGCTGTCTCGATGAAGACCTGTAAAAACCCAGCGTCAGGTGTGTAAGCAGCGTCGTACTTGAGCATTCCATCAGGGAAACCAAGATGGGAAGCAGGCAGCCTAGTCCCACCTGCAGTATCAGTGTCCCCTATACAGTAACCTGGAGTTCATGTAAGTTCCCAGAGCAGAACTGAACTACCTACCTTCTCTGATTTTAATAGTGTCTGCCTAGTACTTCATGAGCCATGCTCTGTTGCTGTGAGGAGAGCATGGTGCTTTAGTTGGAAGGCTATGGGCTAGCTGAGCTCAGCCAGAAGTTGTGTGAGGTTTGCATGATGAATCCTGTGAATTCATAGGGCTCTTTCTCCTTCTAGTCTCATATGGACCCCAAAGTTAGTGGACCAATAAGAAACCAGGGCAGGATGTGTTGGCTAACTGAAAATTTCACATAACTTTACAATTGGTTTTTAAGCACAAACATTTCATTTTTTAAAATAATTTATTTTTTATTTCTTCAAGTTACATCTCAATCACAATTCCCTCCCTTCCCCCCTCCAGTCCCACCCTTCCAACCTCCACCCCCTCAATCCCCTCAATCTCTACCCTTTTTTTTTTTTAGTTTAAGGTATTTCTTCCCCCCCCCCACCAGCTCTCCTTTTCAGTCCAACAAATGGTTCTTTCTCTTATAACTATAAATACAATACAAAACAGAAATAAATAGGTCACAATTATGAGGGTTATATGGCTTAGCATACATTCCCAATGTCCAGTCCATATGTATTTGGCACCTGACTTTAACATAACCTCTTCAGGCTGACAATATAATGAACCTATATAACATAAATTATGGTACAAATAAGATGTTGTGTACAAAATACAACATTATTATAATAAGCATCTTATGCATCACATGTCATAAAGTTTGTCCTTCACTAAAAATAGTTTTCTGGGTGCTAAAATGAAGTGTTGACTAATTTACTCTGATTGTAAGCTCTCATTTAAGGTGATATAACAATACTTAATTTACTAACTTAAGTGGTATGTTGTTTTAGTTTTAATCAGTAGAATACCTGTAGATAAATGCACATGCACATAGAGGCACACCAGCAATTTGGTTAGTTTCCAAGTTACTCATGTCTTATAATAAGCATCAGAAATAAAGTTGTTTTTCAAGCTAATGATTTTTCTGACATGACAAAATTGACATAATTAGAAATTATGTTTTATAGTGAGTGGAAAATATGCTCATTTTTAATTTAGAACTCAGCAATTGTTAAAAGTAGTAATCCACATTAAAACATTTAATCCAATGCACATTTTAATTTTCAAAACATTGCTTTGGGCAAAGGTTTGACATTTACTTACAATTACAAGACTGATTTTTTTCAGGATTAAACTGAAAAAATTAATATGCTATAGCAAATCCTTGATAAAAATATGAACACCATCCCAAACCTCATACCCACCTTTAATGAAGGCCTTTATTCTTTGTCAGTTAGTGTCATAGTTACACTTAATTACTCTTTAAGCTTATATCATAATTACAGCAATTTAACTTAAATTAACACGGTTGCTCAGATGGCAACATCAGTAAACGTTCCAGAAACATACTTAGCGTCATGGAAAACTGACTCAGTCATTAGATACTGAATGTGGATTGTCTGATATAGAATGGAAGATGAGCTAGATTGGTGGCACACACCTGGAATCCCAGAATTTGGGAGGTGCAGGCAAGAGGATCAGGTATCATGGCCATCAGTGGATACACAGTTAGTTTGATGTCAGCTTGGCTACAAGTGGCTCTCCCTCAAAACAACTAAAATTCAGCATATATTAAGAAATATGAAATACCAGGTGGATGCATGCTATTTTACATGTAAATCCTTATATTTACGATACCAAGTTGGTCAAGGGACAAGGTTTCCTCACTGTTTAGAGTACAAAGTATTGTCAGGTTCAATGTTTTTGTTAGGCAGTAACATTTTCTTTGGTACATTTTCTAAACAATTAAGATGAATATTTACATTTGGCAGTGCAGCTTAAGATACAGTCTTCAACTGAAAAGTAGTGTAAGTGTTCCCTCCTGCTCACTGTTGTTTTGGCCGCAGACCATGTGTAAGTGTTCCCTCCTGCTCACTGTTGTTTTGGCCGCAGACCATGTGTAAGTGTTCCCTCCTGCTCACTGTTGTTTTGACCGCAGACCATGTGTAAGTGTTCCCTCCTGCTCACTGTTGTTTTGACCGCAGACCATGCTGACCGTCTCCATGCTTTATACCCTTTGAGCCTTTATTCTTTGTCCTGTTCATTTGGCAAGATATCATTACATTTACAGTTGCTTTTCATTTCTACCTAACTAAGCTGTGAGACTTCTGTAAGTTGTGACTCATCCCTATGTCCTGAAATGGAAAAGAGCTTTTGGCCTGGTGACATTATTTGTGGTCAATTAGAAAGTTGGATTGGATATCTGAAATCCCATGATATTCCCTGACTCAGTGATTCTCTTTCCTGGCATGACATCCACGTGTCTGGACTGACTTATTTTTCATTATTATTTGTGAGGTGTATGCTAATGTATCCAATAAGACACAGAGATTGTTTATTAAATCTTGGTCATGGGTCTGTATTTTTAAATGCGCACCCAAGTCTGTACATTCTAAATAATAATCACTCAGCATTCCACCTCTTGTTGCTGCACACGTTCAATGTTAGAATGTTGGGCTTCAGAACTTTGTAAGACACATTCAGAAATCATCTTTTGTGCACTGTCATGATATGTGTCACTTAGCAATGGAATAGTGTGCTGGCATTAATGAATACACATCCAGATTGTGGGATACCAAGAGGCATTAAAATAAGATAGCCATTGTGGAAAACTAGATTATGAGAGCATCCAGGTTCTGCCTTCATATCTGAGAAACTCATGCTTTCACCATTTCACAGCCACTGACATTTTAGTGCAATGATTAATGTACCTCTTCAGTGAGTTACAGTCCCACAACCCCTTTCTCATTTTTCCGACTGCACTTCTGCCATCGGTTGCTCAAGTGTATCTACTAGTATCTTCTCAGATTCTTTCTTGGTAGTTGTTAATACTTTCAGGGTTTTTTTTTTGCTGCTTTTTAAATAAGTGTATACAAAAATTAGTTCCATCATAACATTTTCATACATGCATATCTCATTCTCTCCTCATATTTACCATTACCCTCTCTCTTTCTTTTTTAAACATATGGTTCTAATTGAGTTCCATCACTTTAATTCTATTTCTATATTTCTCTCCTCCTGATATTTCTCCCTCCTTTACTCCAAGACCATATGTGCTTCCATATTATATATAAATAGAATATATACATGGTAGGTTTTACTTTGTTGTTTGTTTTACCTTCTGTTGAACCTCCATCACAAAATGTTCATACCAGCTACACGAATTAATGTTCTCAGGAGTATATAAGGATGCTTTATTATTTACACCATGTATTTTCTTTTTTTGGTTGGTTTTCAAAGTAGTACTTACTCCATATGGGATGTGATAAATACCTAACATTATTTAATTTTTTTTCTTAATGGCTAAGGAGTTTTGAAAAATATTTACTTGCCAATTGTATTTGTTCCATTGAGAACTGGACAGTCAATTCATTAGCTCACTGATCTGATGGTTATAAGTATATTTAAATTTTTAGTTCTATGTTGATTCTAGATATGAATACCCTGTTGAGTGTATAATTGGAAAAGCTGTTCCTAATTCTGTCAGCTGTCATTTCCCTTTGTTTATTGTTTATTTTGCTTTAAAGAAACTTTTTAATTAAATTAATTCCCTTTTGTAAATATCTGGGGATGTTTCCTATATTTTTGGAATCCTTTTCATGAAGTCTCTACCTATACCTAAATATTAATGTGTTTTGCCTATATTTTTCTAGTGATTTGAGAATTTCAGATCATACATTTAGGTCTTTGATCCATTTTAAATTGATTTCTTACATGATGAGAGATATAAATTTTGTTAATTCTTTACATATGAACTTTCCCATGTACTAAATTCTAGTTCTATTTTTCAATTCATTTTACAGTGTCTGGTTTTGTTATCATTTGGCAAATAAGTGTCTGACTATGTTTGTGTGGGTTTATTTCTGGTTCCTCTATTTCATTAATCTACAATTCTGTTTTTGTGCCAGTACTATGTTGTTTTATTTCTATTGATTTGAAGTGTAGGCTGAGATTGAATATTAAATGAACAATTGGTGGGTCATTGAAAGAATAAGGAGTGAATTTAAATATTCATAGAACTAAATGAAAAACAGCATATATGAGAATCTTTAGGATATAGCTAAAGGAGTTCTAAAATGAAAGTTTATGTTTCTAAGTACTTACATTAAAAACTTGTTCAGATCCCAAACAAATAACCTAATGATGCACCTCAAAGTCTTAGAAAAACATGAGCAGGTTAAACCCTACAGCAGTAGGTAACCAGAAATAATCCACATAAGGACACAAATAAATGAAATTAAGTCTAAAAGAACAATGCAAAGGATCAATCAAACAAAGAGTTGGATATTTGAAAAAATAAGCAAATCAACATACTTTTATCTAAACTAACCTAAAGAAAAAGAAGACCCATATCAATAAGTTAGAAATTAAATGGGGGATGCTGTAACACACTCCAGATAAATTCAGAAAATCCTTAACCAAACAACAAACAAACAAACAAACAAAAAAGCTCCCTATTATAGAGAGTCTCTCTGGCCACCCTGCTTGAAATGTCTCCTGTCTCTGCATTCTGAAACTGGAGTTACAGACAGACTTCTATTCTTAACTCATTCACTTAGTTTGAAGAGATCTGAACTCTTGTCTTCTTCCTCAGGTGACATGTTTTAACCACCAACCAAATCCACAACTCCAATTCGTTTTGAGCCTGTGTTGGGACAAGTGTCTTCTGTGTATCAGGGCTGTTCTCACTATAGTGAATTCCCTCCTTTGAGTGTCAATATTCTCTGTTGGCCACATTCTGCTATATAGTCTGTGGGCTAGCAAGGTTCGCTCACTGTCTCCAAACTTCCCAGATCATAGTCAACAAATATTTGAGCCAGGAATAGTGGTAAGTGTTCTAGCTGGGTCATATTTCCCAAATGAGTTACAGGTGGATGAAGACCCACAGCATTAGTATCCCTGCATGTGGGAGCTCTATCATTATACTTCCTGTATCTTGTAAGATTTACCACCCATGGTAGAATATCAATGTACATATAAAGTTTTCCACTGGAATTTCACAGGTCTTCGGTTACTACAGAAACACATGATGGGATAAGTATTTCCATCAGCCATTTGATGACCTCAGGTTAAGCCTTATCAACCTCCAGTTCTTTGTTGACAAAGGTCAACTCTGTTACCTGAGGGTAGGTTCTCTTTCTCTTTGCTTTTTACTGACTAAAGTCTAGCCTCTTCGCCAACATCTGCTTTCTTATATCTCCACATCTGCATCTGAACTATGAGTTGGTCCTGAGTGTATAATGTGGGCAGCTTTCTCTGGGGCTTCTTGGTCTATCTTTTGGATGAGGCTCCTGTTTCTCTGCTCACCGGAGAGTTGTGCAGCCTGAGCCGTGCTCCAGTTTCCTTGCTTCTCTTTTGGTAACTCACCTATCTTTTTGGCCTCACCTTTTAGCTGATCTTTTATTAATTTTACAATAAATTCATTAACTTTTGAAACTCTTTCTCTATGGAAGAGGTTTGTTTTGTTGTTCTTTATCTTTGTTTTTTTATCTTGTTTGGCTCTCACAAGGTAACATGTAAGAAGGTTTTAGTTCACTCTCTTACTCAAAACATATCCAATATTATTTTTATAGAACTCCTAATATTAGGTTGACATAAGGTTGATAATGGCCCTTGTGCTGATTCATGGACAGTGAAAGATTTGGATTCCTTTCCTGAAATTTGGAACTGCCACCCATTGTGCTGAAAATCGTAAGCTCCTTCATGTTTTCACGGACATCACAGAAGCAAAATGCTGACCTATTTGTAATTATCTTGTATAACTTACATATTGTGAATATTAATAATCTTGTTCATAACTGTCACCATAATTTGAACCAAGTTACTTACTATTAGTTACATAAAAATGATACACTTATTATATTTTACAAATCCAAAAATAATTGCATATGGAAACATGAAATTACAAGTATTAATATAGCCACATAAAACATGCAGGTTATAAATCATGAAATTTAATAGTTAATCTTGAGTTCAGGAGATGGATCAGTGGTTAAGAGGTTAAGAGCACTAGATGTTTTTCCAGAGGATCTGAGTTCAGTTCTTAGCACAGCCATGGTGGGTCACAACCATCTGTAACTCCATTCCCAAGGGATCTTCTTGCCTCTGCAGATACCATACACACATGTAGTACTCAGACATCAAAGCAGGATGAACACCCATACACAATAAATAGAATAAAATGGAACAAAGTAGTTCTTTTTAAAGAAGAGTTGATTTAACTGCAAAAAGAAATGTTCATGATGAGGCATAAAGTAATGTTACCATGGTTAAGCAAATGCAGAAATTTTGATACATGTATATAAGTCTTTTGAGTGACTTTAATTTATATTATTTCCAGTGTCCATGTCTCTTGCAGAAAGCTGGAGAAAAACAGAGACAGGTGCATCTGAGGTGGTCGATGGACCACCTGGAAGGGGAAGAATTAGAATAGAAACCATCTAGTTGTAACAGACTTCAAGTTCTGGCAGCTATGAAAAATACCACAGAACAGTTGGCATGAAACTGTTTGAAGACCCAGAGCTACAGAAAACCCTGGGAGGAGCTGATTCCAAATGAAAGAATTCCCCGTGGGAGCTAAGGCTAGTTTGAGCAATGATTGATCTCAGTTCAGACTTTGCTAGGTTGTAATTGCCTGTTTATATCTCTGCTCCCTCTCTAGACTGTGAGTGTGGGCAGCAGTCTGTCTGCACTTCTAAGGGGGTTGGGGAGGGCATGCACTGCTCAGACATCATCTGCCAGGTGGTGGGTGTTCATTAGCTATTTGGCAATATGTGAATGAAGTATGGTTAGCTAGGGTCCCATGACTTCAAATCTGCATATCATGTTTTCGATGTTTGAAGTTTAATGAGTGTTTTACAGTTGGGGCAAGAAAAGGAAGTGTTTTGTGCTCCTAGACATTTAGGAAAAAGCACTTTGGAGGGAGGGCTAAGATTTATTTTGACCTAACTGCTTACGACATCCCATCTGAGCTCCCATATGTCATTGCAGTCAGGATAGTCTATGTCTGATGCAACTTGCTGACACACAGCCACTGTGACTGATAGGCCGTTTGCTCTGTTTCTTTGGTATTGACACAGAAAATAAGGATGAGAGCCACTGCTGGGAAGAGTGGTTCCACGTTCTACTCAGACACATTTAATGAAGGGTGGAAGTTAGTCTATGGGCTTAGAAATTGTAATAGCAATGGCTGTTTTAATCTTTGTTGGAGAGTAAAACCGTACCACGCATGCATTGCTTTTGATCAGTTGTACCCTGGGAATGATAGAGACAGGGCCAGTCGGTGGGCTGCCTCCACTACTGAAGTTGAGCACCTGCACATGGCAGACAAAGTTCAGAATGGAAATTCAATATTTTGGAGATGGCCTTACAAACTCAAATTTATTATGCACTTTCAACTAACAATTCCTAGGTTATATTAGTCAGCAAATACATGTTTCCAAGATTGACAGTTAATGCTGCCACATCTCATACCTTTTAGGTATATTATACATGCCTGTTTCTATGGGTTCTGCTACGCCTGGTGAAGTAACACTGAGTAGTATTGCTGAAAGGAGAAATGTGGTTCATGTATATAGGTTCAAAAATTTAAAACTGAGAAATGCAAGGTCTTTGTGAATAGCAGAACTTGGGAGGCAGATGGAAACTAGGAGAGTTTGGAAGAACTGAACTTTAACTCCTTTAAATAGGAAGACGAATACAGTATCCAACTGGATAGAAGAAATATTCTTGATCCAGGGTATGTTATCCAAAGATGTGAAAGTAATGACTGGAAACCACAGAAGCAGAAAATGTTTTAAAATCACTAGCACTGGTAGAAACAAAGATTGAGGGCAGGATGGAATTCTCAACAGAAAAAGTTCTAAATGATTAGTTTTAAATTATGCACATACTATTATCATTAGACAAAGTTCAAAAGCATAGAATATAAGTATAATTTCTTCGGTCTTAAATGCACATTTGAGTATACATTAATGTATATTTATCTAGAGGTTGAGAACAACATAAAGAATATCCCTCATGACCTGAGTACTTAAAGGTAATTACTATTTGCTCTGCCTTCCCCATTCCAACCCAGGTTACTTAATAAAATTGGAATGGGAGGAGTGACCAACTCTTTATTTAAGATAACATCTTAATGATGCTGTTCAGAGTCAGAGTGGTTAGATAATGCTTGGGTTCATTGTGTTAGAGATGCCTCTACATAGTGTATGAGCACATTTTCCCAATAACCACTGAGATAAATGTATTCAGAACAGACATGTTGTAGGTGAGGGAACCTAGACCCAGAGACTCCTGGGTTCATCCAATATGAACCATCAGATGAGAGAAGACTTGGGAAAGCAACACTGGAGAGGAATCTGTGAGACAATATTACAAGATCCATATATATGTATATATATATGTATATATATATGTGTGTGTGTGTGTATATATACATATATATGTATATATGTGTATATATGGGGAGAACTTGTTAGGTAGCATTTTGTGTGCTCCCTTATTGCTTTTTCAGCATTATTTTGGTTATTTAAAGCAGTTTTCAAACTCAAACATATTTTGATCATATTCTTTCCATCCCCCATCCCCCAAGTCCTTCCAGATCCTCACCTTCTCTCTACCCACAGAACTTTTAAGTTCTTTCTTATAGAAAGAAAAACCCTAACACAACAACTAACCCTCCTAATACGAGAACAAAATAAAACACCTTCCCTACACAAAAAACAAACAAAACCTCCCAACAAACTGTAACCAAATAAAAGCACACAAAAAATAGTGTAGTTCACCATGTAGTTGATCAGCTCCTCCTGACATGCTTCCTCATGTTGTCTTCACTCTGCCTTCTCCTCTGCCCCTCCCTCCTAATCCCTCCCCACTCAAATCTCATCAGTATTTCTCTTTCCCAGCACCTCTGTTCTGTTATCCCCATCCTCTAAGACTGTTCTTTACCCACAAAACAATGACTTTTAGCAGAACAGAATACTTTGGGGGCTGAGTAGCAGTGCGCCATCTTTGTGTTAGTGTGTGATGTAGTAGTGAACATAAGTTACTCTAGTTGAAACAGCAGTATCTTGAAGGTGCCTGAATCAGTCTCTGTATCATTTACTTCAGAAAGCATAAAGCCTCCCAAAGGGTGAACCAGTCACTTGAGTCTTCAGAACAAAGACTAGACCAGTGTCTAGAATTTGTAGGATTCTTTTTATTTTTACTTGCTAGATTGGAGTAGGGACAATGAGTTAAAAAATATAAAGACAAATATAGCTGTTCACATAAGGGAAAAGGTGGAAATTAGCAATAGAATGTGGAAAGTCTGTTAAAAAATGGCATACATTACAATATACTAGTGCTAGGACAATTAATGTTCAATATAGTGCTGTCCATATTGAAAAGATAAAAATAAGGAGGTAACAATAGGAATTGTTAAATAAATCAGTTTCAATTAACATAGATCTTTCAGACACAACAGGGCTGATGCACATAGGAGCTCACAGAGACTGTGGGAGCATAACAAGGCCAAAGTAGGTTCAAGCCAGATGGAGTCACAATGTTGAGAGAGGAAGTAGACATGAGCTTCTATCTCTAAAGAAGCTATCTCCAACTCACAACTGCTTGCAAAGAAAACGTTACATTTCTTCAACAGAGTCTCACTGAGTATATTAACCACACGTATGGTTAAGTCCCATGCCCAGCAATAGATGGCCAACAGGAACTCAATGGTATTTTTGTAGACTTTTTGTCTAATATTGCTTTCTTTGTGGATTTTTTTCTTACTGGTGTTTTGCTTGTGTATTATGGTTTCCAATTTTTGTGTTTTTATGGTTTTTGTTTTGTGTATATCTTTATTTATCTTTGTATATATCTTTGTGTGTGTGTTTCTTGTGTTTTTAATTTTGGCTTATGTGTTTGTTTTGTTTGCCTGTTTTGAGAGAGAGGGAGAGAGAGAGAGAGAGAGAGAGAGACAAGAGAATAGGTATGGAATTGGGTGGGAACAGAGGTGGGGAAGATATGGGAGGAGACATTGTGTTCAGAATATATTTTATGAATTTTTTTCAATAAAAGAAATCAGTGTAGAGCCATGTAGTATATTTTGCTGTGTAATAGCTGATATTACAATTTAATTGTATATGAGCTGATAAAGTATGCACTCTATAAGACCTTGCAATTTAAAAAAAAGGTATATATAATGTGATAGAAACACTGAATTACAGATGTCTGAAGAAAATTATACAAATTCCCTAAGTAGCATAAGTACATTTTTCATATTTTACAGAATATATGATTAATCATGGAATTGTTTTCTAAAACAATGTAATAATATGTAATTGTAAGTTTTTAAGTTCAACTGAGAATTAATGATTCTCACCTACTTATTTGGCATTTAGGATTACATTTATTTTTATACTAAAATAGTGCATTTATTTTTATTGAAAATAAATGCTTTTCACATATAATATATCCTGTTTAAAGTTTCTCCTCCCTTTACTTTTCCCAGTTCATCCCCACATTTCCTCCTCTCTACATCCATTCCCTTTCATTCTCTTTAGAAAAGAATAGGCTTCTAAGAGGTAATGACAATGAGTGACAAAATAAAATATAAAATAAAACAAAAACCATCACATCAAGGCTGGACCCAGCAACCCAACAGAAGGAAAAGAGCCCCAAGAGCAGGCACAAGAATCAGAGACTTACTCAGTTCATACGTCAGGAGTTCCATAAAAATATTAAGCTGAAAGCCATAGTATATACTCAAAGCATCTGTGGAGGCCCTTGGATCAGCCCTATGCCTGCTGCTTCAGTCTCCGTGAGTCCACATGAGCCCAACTCAGGTGATTCAGAGGGCCTTGTTCTCCTGGTGTCCTCCATCACCCTCTGGCTCTTTCACTTTTTCTGCCTCTTCTTCCATGGTGTTCTCTGAGCTCAGAGGGAAGGAATTTGATGGAGACATGCTATGTAAAGAACAAAGACTTTCTTCGTCTAACTGCATAATGTCTGGCTCTAGGTCTCTTTATTTGTTCCCATCTGTTGCAGGGGGAAGCTCCTGTAATGATGGCTGAATAACTCACCGATCTATAAATATAGCAGAATATCATGAGGACCCATTTGTCTGGGCTGTCTACTCTCTATTTCTTGGTCACCCAAGCAGTGTTGGGCATGAATTCTATCTCATGGGCAATAAGTCAAATCAGACATTGATTGGCTACTCCCACAAATTCTGTTCCATCATTGCCCTAGCATATCTTACAGTCAAAACAAATTTTAGGTCAGAAACTGGGATGGTGTTTACATTTCTGTTTTGGTAGCCTGCAGAGTAACTTCTTACTCTGTAGACACTAGGACACAGGGGTGAAAGCTTCATGTATGCCCTTGCTTGACTTCTCCATTTTCAGAGAGTTGTGTGGGTGTTGTCCTCAGCATTGGGGCCAAACTATCAGTTTCTGGAGATCCACCCATTGTCTTGACAACATTTTGGGTTGTTTACAGATTTCCATGTGACCTCCTTGGCCAACAACTCAATTGATTGTAACCCAATCTCTGTACTGGAAGCCTTGTTTGGGGACAAGAGTTAACCAGTTAGGAGTCTGGCTACCCCATTATTAGGATACTTCACTAGGATCACTTTCATATTTTATGGAAGTTTCCACTGCACTAGGTTTCCATACCATCCTTCAAAAGCACCTCAATTCCAGTTGTCTTTCTCTGCATTCCCTCCTTCAATCCTACCTCCCCTTTCCCTCCCCACCTGACATTCTTGTTCCTTTACCCCCTTCTGCCTCCAGTCCATTAATAAAATCTATTCTATTTCCCCATTCCAGGGAGATCTACGTTTCCCCTAGTCCCTTCCTCTATACCTAACTTCTCTGGGTCTATGGATTGTAGGCTGGTTATCATTTATTTAATGGCTAATATCAACATATAGGTGAACACAGACCATATTTATCTTTCTGGTCTGTTTTAATACAAACTTATGTATACTAAGTATCCAAGTTCTTCCTACACCTGCACAGCACAGCACAGCACAGCACAGCACAATTAAGTTCCTGTAAGCAGACACCAAAAGAAATTAAGTTGGGTTGCTGCCTATGGAGTCCCAGTTACACACCTGGAGTGTGTCAATCATAGTTGCATTGTACAAATGGAAACTGTAAATGTTGAATTATCTAGGTAAGGGAAACCTTACCTTTGCTTTACACTTTCTGTTTCAACTCAGTTAAGCTGCTAGCTACTGAGGAAAAGCCATTTTTGTTGTTGTTTTCTGATCCAAAAGCAGCTGTACTTTCAGTATGATGCTGTACCCTTGGTAAATGCAGTCATCACTGTTGCTCACACTACATGATGAAGAATTTGCTCATTAATACATTTGTTCTGTATTGGCTCAGAAAATACAACTACTGTGAGTGCTTACAGAGAAGCACCAGGCTTAACTGGTACCTGTCGGCTTGGAAGACATTCTGCCAGCATGTTATTTAACACAAGGAGCAACAACAGCAAATGAATGTGTTCATTTGGGGAGATACAATTGTAAAATATAATTATGGAAGAACAGCCCCAAACATGTCTAAACCTTGTATTATTCCTGTAGGAGATGAGATTCTTAAATCTGTTCTTTCTTTATCACAGGTGGATGTAAAGATCACCTTCAGGAAACACTGTCTGCACATTCTCATTAGAAATTTTCACACTGTGGATTGTTAGCTGCAGTGCTTTCTGAAAGTACTAAGTAGGAGAGGGAAATCATATGATGTTTACATTGGTTATAAATATGACTTCTTTTTTTCTAATTTATTTTTTATTTCTTCAAGTTACTTCTCAATCACAATCCCCTCCCTACTCCCCCCTCCAACCCACCCTTCCACCCTCTTCCCCCTCAATCCCCCATCCTCTTCCCCCTTTTTTTTTTTTTTTAGTTTAAGGTATATCTTTCCCCCCAAACCTCTCCCTTTCAGTCCAACAAATGGTTCTTTCTCTTATAACAATAAATACAATACAAAAAAACCAGAAATCTTTGTATATTGATACAAATATGACTTCTTAAGTGGATGCTGCTTTGCATTTGGCCTTCAGATTTAATACTCAATTCTAGATGAGAATGTCCAGGATCCAAAGATTTGAAAATATTATAAGGAGGTGCTATTATTTTGCTTAAAAAAGAGATGTCTTTGCCTAATTATCTGAAATGGCTTCATCTTTATCAACCACTGTTTCACATATCGAAGACCCCAATGAAAACATCATTATAAAAGCTTCATCAGTGGGATGAAGTTCAACCTGCTCCCCAATGTCACCTGTGTATCAGCCACAGGATGGGACACAGCAAATGCCTTATATGTGGAGGATTTACGCTGGTCTCCTCTTTATTATGAATGCTAACTGGCTGATAAGTTTACAGATAGCCTTCTGTGATCACAATATTGAGGACATTACATTTATATGAGATTAAAGGAAAATCTCTTAGCATTTGTGCTGTGAAGCACTTTGAATCACATGTAATAAATTCCCATAGTCAGCACCCTGGTATCTTTCAGTCTCAATGTAACAAAGCAGCCTTGCCTCCAACCTATCTTAAAATCACCCTAACAGTGACAAAAGTAATAATGCAGGCTCTTACATGAGGATTCACATTCCATCCAAGAAATACTTACTTGTGTCTACGATGTGGCAGGATTTAACCATACTTTATCTCATTTTATCATCTTACTGACCTGTGTGGTTGATATTACCACTCAGCATTTGAAAAAAA
>CAJQZJ010034157.1:2805591-2821611 GCA_907164525.1 Lophiomys imhausi | reverse complement strand
AGAGTTATATGGCTTAGCATACATTCCCAATGTCCAGTCCATATGTATTTGGCACCTGACTTTAACATTCTACTATCTAACCATCTCCATGAGTTTAAAGTTCTATATCTAACTCAGCTTTCATACTAACTTGCCTCATAATTTTAAAAATATCTTCTTAGATCCAGAACACCCTCTTGATTCCTAAACAACTCAAAATTTAACTATGAGACTCTAGCTATCTATTCTTCAACCACCTCAGAGACCTGAGAGGGATAAATATATCTGATTATATAGGAAGTGCAGGGCCTGCAGCTTCCAAAACTAAAAAATGACATACCAGTGGCTGCCTGGACAGTTCCCATTATTGGGCTACATCCCATTGGTGCACATTATGAGGACGCTCTTGGCCCTCATATGACTGCTGAACTGGGGTGGGAGACTGTTATGTAGGGACACTCCACTCCAGAGGAGTGGTATGGAAGGGATAGGGGGTAGAGGGTGGGAAGGCAGGACTGCGAGGGGTGGAAAGAGGACAATGTGATGGAGATGTAACCTGAAGTAATAAATAAATATTTTTTAAAAATAGAATGTAAAATAAAAGTTTACAACTGAATTCACAGCACCTAGGATGGTATCTTGCACAATACTATCTTGGAAATTTGTTTTGAAATTGAGTTACTTGATAGGTTTTCATAATCCCTGAAGAGTATTGTGTTTCTTTCTTCCAAATTTTAGAAGGTTGTGATGAGAAGAATTTGATGTAGAAGGGAATATGAGATTAATAAGTATGAGCACAGTAGTCTTTGAAAGTAGATATTACTGCATTAATTTTCTTTGGGGATAATAACATGAGTTATTGAATAAAGCCTACCTATCATTACTATAAGGATTTGAAACATTCTGAATATGTGAGGTCATCCAAGTGAATGAAATCCCTGCTCATAAAGAAGCAGACACAAGCAAATGGGAAAAATATCCCATAGGGTCCTAAATATTTATTCCTTAGCCCATCTTTCATTCATCTACTGGAGGATAGATGGTATGAAGTCTAATTTGGTCAATGGATGCTGCTCATAGTTCTTGTTCCCTACTGACTGAAAGTTCTCATCTTTCAGTTCTATTTAAAGTGGTCCTTGTGGACAAAGATGTTTAAGTATGCTTTCAAATTTTAAATGAATTCTAAGTACTTAATATCCCAAGCAGAGATTAATCCGCAGACAAGAAAGCAATCCAAAGAGAGAAACACAAAGGCACACAGCAAGACTCTTCTGCTATGGCCAGTGCTCATTGATCTAAGGCTGCTCTGATCTCTTACAGGATGTAACATCTGTGCCCACAGTTCAGCACTTAATTATATAATGTCTTGCTCGGTAACAATAATTTCTCAGGTTCACAATCTGATTTTTTCCCTAAGATTATCTCAGTTCCTAAATTGTCAACAGACCAGAAGATAAAATATGAACATATATAAAGCTTGAGAACTTCACCTGCCACATTCTCATTCTGGGAAAGACAATAACATGAGAAACTGGCTTGTGAATAACGAATGCTAAGTTTAGTGCTTGGAGTGATTCAGGATAAATACTGCCTTCTTCTGTATTGCTGGCATAGAGTGTTTGGATTGGTGTGTTTCCAATGTAGTGTAGCAAGAGTATAAAGAACCTTAAAAATATGTGTGGTACCTTATAATAGTTCTTAGTTGTAAATCTGAACTAACTATCCCATGTGTTTAGGGGTTCAGTTGAGATTGATACTTTTTCTCAGAAAATTTCCTCATGATAAAAAGTCTACAATCAATGTCTGTCAGAGAAACAGGGCCAAATGGCTGAAGATTGATTCTGTAATGTATGGAGAGAAAATGGGAACTGTCCAGGCAGCCACCGGTATGTCATTTTTTGGTTTTGGAAGCTGCAGGTCCTGCATTTCCTATATAATCAGATATATTTATCACTCTCAGGTCTCTGAGGTGGTTGAAGAATAGATAGCTAGAGTCTCATAGTTAAATTTTGAGTTGTTTAGGAATCAAGAGGGTGTTCTGGATCTAAGAAGATGTTTTTAAAATTGTGATGCAAGCTAGTATGAAAGCTGAGTTGGATATAGAACTTTAAACTCATGGAGATAGTTAGATGGTAGAATGTTAAAGTTAGGTGCCAAATACATATGGACTGGACATTGGGAATGTATGCTAAGCAATATAACTCTCATAATTGTGGCCTATTTATTTCTGTTGTTTTGTATTGTATTTATTGTTATAAGAGAAAGAACCATTTGTTGGACTGAAAGGGAGAGATGTTGGGGGGAAAAGATATACCTTAAACTTTAAAAAAAAGGGTAAAGGATGGGGGGTTGAGGGGAAAGAGGGTGGAAAGGTGGGAGTGGAGGGGGGACTAGGGAGGGGATTGTGATTGAGATGTAACTTGAAGAAATAAAAAATAAATTATAAAAAAAGTCTAGGAATACGCTTATTAGAAGCAAGCATTTGGAAGGAATTGTTTCTATGGGTACATAAAATCTATAATATTGGCCTACCCATTGGATACAGTCTAGATTTATTGAGGTGTCTTTTCAAAACATTGTGACCTAGGTGGCTTATAACAAAAAAGAGTTTCTTACTGTTACAGAGGCTACAAGTTTAAGGTCAAGGTATCAGCTGGGCTGGGCTTCTCTGAATCTGCTTGGGGAACTGCTTCAGACTTAAGTTTTAGGTTTCTAGCCTGTTGGAAACAGAATTCCAAAGCTCAGGTGACTGACATCTTACCTGTGTGCTTATCCGTGTCCAACAGCTATATAAGATTGGGGGTTTATAGTGCTCTAGTGTGAATATTTCTTAAATAACTACATTTATTAAAAACAAACAAACAAAATTCTGTTTCAAATACAATCACATCCTGGTTTTTTTGGTTGGGGGCAGGGTCAGGATGTTAGCATAGTAATTTAAGGATGAGGACAGTTTAACATAACCAATAGCATATGGAAAACTAAGAAAGGAGTCAAAGATGAGTGAGACTTTTTAGAATGAACAACTAGAAATGTAGATTAGATAGTTACTGGAAAGAGAAAACTAGGAAAATCAACTTGGTTGTCTGTTAGAGCCTGGGGTTTAGGAAGATTGATCTTGAAGGGCTCACGTGCAGTTTGTTATGTCTATACTGTATGCCAGAGTATCACAAGCCCACCAAATGATAATCTGTAAAATATTTATTTAATCAAAAATTCTATTAATAACTCATTATCTCTCTGAGGGGAAAATCACAGAACTGAGCTCGGCTACCTATAGTTTTATAACTTGTACTGACATGCATCGCTAATAAAGCATGGTGTGTCATTCTTGTTTGGCAAATGTGAGCTTTTTACTCCTTCAAAAATACAGCTTATGGATTTACCCATGAGTTGGTTTACCATTTCAAGGCTTTGTTGTCTCTGAATAGGATGTGGCAGAAGAGCTTCTCTTAGGGGATGAAGAAATGCAAGGAGAATAGAAGCATTGTAAGCTGCTAGAATATTTTTCCTTTAATAGGACATTGCTGTTTTATTGGTGGCAGTAACCATGGAATTTGATAATTAAAAGAAAGAATAAGCAAAATTCTAGGCAACAAGAAGTGAGAATTTTAAAAAAGCTCTGTCAAGCAGAAATAATATCTTGAACACAATTCACTGGCCTTGAGAAGCTTTCTTTTAGACCCCTGCTGTAATTGTATTTGAATGTCTGCAGTTTTCACACCTATACAAAAATATATAGGAAAATGGTTGTTCAAGACTTTTCCTGTATCTTACACTAGCAGACACTGGGATCACTGTATCCATGTGTTTTCTCATTTCATTTGAAAATCAAAAACTCAATATAACACTGAGAACTAATTTTCATAGTTAAAATTTTGTCTACAGTGATTATTAGTGATGAATTTTAATTGACATATTCAGACTTTAAAATATATGTGAACATACTTTATAGAAAATGGGATCCTGGTGTCTAAATCAGCATTGCCTAAGAGTTTGTAAGTGTAGAACATTGCCATAATTATTATCAGGCCTTCCTGAACGTGTAATTAGAGCATTGAGTTTGGCAGGAGTTCCCTCATTTGAATTGATTATCATCTGAGAATAAAAACTTTGAGACTGCAAGGTCTAGGGAAGAGAAAGGAGAATTGATGGGGAGAAATTCTGGTTTCATTCCCAGATTTAGAATAGCTCCATCATATGACTTGGACAGCAAGTCAATTAATTCTATTTGTGGAGTGTTAAATGCAGCTCCCCCCTTCCTTGGCATGGCATCTACATCATTGATCCTGTTTGTCAGAGGGAATGTAGAATGGCTTCTCTTTGCTCGCCTGTGACTATGATAAATACACACTAGTTGACTTTTCCCTACTCATCAATCAGAAAGTGGGGATGGACAAATAAAACTCCAAAGGGTAAGAGTAGTGATTTACAAGAGTACTTTTGGATTTCAACATTCAGCAGTGATGGACTGAGAGGACAGAAAGGAAGTACGAGGAGAGGAGGAGTTCCCATGGCCAAGATGTGTTTTCAGGAGAGTCAACTTTCATTGATTCACTGGAGATTATGCTTGTGTCTTTATGGCCTATGGTGTTAGGATCATTTTATTCTATGAGATTAGAGTTAGGTGTACAGAGTTAGACATATCATTATTCTGTGGCATTGTTTTCCAAATACATTGTCGAATCTGTTTAGCAGTCAGAAACAAAAGTGTTGCCCAGGGAACTGAAAACAATGGTAGTAACTTGATCATGGTAAGGCATCATGCCTCCAGTGGCTGTGTTTCTCGTTCCCTTCCATCCATTCCTTTACATTTGCTTTGGCTTGCTTGCTGCTCAGAACATGCTCCTGTTTTTGTCCCAGTTGGGATAACATTTGACTTAGTATCAACATTTTCTTGTTGCTAGTGGCATACCATCTGGCTCTTTGTTTAGTTCATTGACATTATGAATCTCTATCTCCTATCATGGCTCTGAGCCATAGCACTACCTTCCCTGCGGCTTCCTGAACAAAGCACCACCAATGGGCTTTTCAAAATACCAGAAGAGTCTTACCTCAGGCTTCTGGAGAATGAAGATCTGAAATCAGGGTATTGGCAGGGCAATGATCCCTCTAGCGCCTTTAAAGGAGGATTCTTCGATGCTTTTCCCTGCCTCTAGCAGCCCCTTAGTAGATGAATCACCTCAGATTCTTTCTGTCATCCTGTAGCTTTTGTCTCTGTGCTACTATCCTTTGCAAGCTTTAACCATGTTGAATGAGGCTCGTCGTAAACCAATGTGATCCCATTTTTGCAAGTTGCATCTGCAAAATTCCTAATTCCAAATAATGATATGTCTATGTATACTGTGGAGTTAGGCAGACCCTCTTCTTTTTTTATGAATTAATTTATTTATTACTTCAGATTACATCTCCATCACAGTGTCCTCTTTCCACCCCTCCCAGTCCTGCCCTCTCACCCTCTACCCCCATCCCTTCCATCCCACTCCTCTGGAGTAGAGTGTCCCTACATAACAGTCCCCCGCCCCAGTTCAGCAGTCATATGAGGGCCAAGAGCCTCCTCACACACTGGGGACCTACAAGACAGCACCACTAGGGAAAAGTGTCTCATTGACAGGAAAAAACGTCTATGTTCATGTTCTCTTTGTTGCATTGGTTGTAGTGCAGTTATCCCGTACTATATGGTTAAAATCCAACTATAAGTGAATTCTGAGTCTGGGTTAGCTCACTCAGGATGAGCTTCTCTAGTTCTATCCATTTAGCTGCAAATTGCATGATTTCATTGTTTCTGATACCTGTGTAGTATTCCATTGTGTAGATGTACCACAGTTTTTTAATCTATTCTTCAGTTGAGGGACATCTGGGTTGTTTCCAGTTTCTAGCTATTACAAATAATGGTGCTATGAACATAGATGAGGAAACTTCCTTGTGATTCGGTGAGGAATCATTTGGATGTATACCCAGAAGTGGTATGGCTGGGTCCCGAGGCAGAGCTATTCCAAGTTTTCTAAGCTATCGCCAGACTGACCTCCATAGTGGTTGCACAAGCCTGCACTCCCACCAGCAATGGAGGAGGGTTCCCCTTTCTCCACATCCTCGCCAGCATGTGTTGTCATTTGAGCTTTTGATCTTAGCCATTCTGACAGGTGTGAGATGGAATCTCAGAGTCTTCTTGAGTTGCATTTCTCTGATGATTAATGATGCTGAGCATTTCTTCAAGTGTCTCTCAGCCATTAGGAATTCCTCCTTTGTGAATTCTCTGTTTAGCTCTGTTACCCATTTTTTGATTGGATTATTTGGTTTCTTGGCATTTAATTTCTTGAGTTCTTTGTAAATTTTGGATATTAGCCCTCTGTCAGATATGAGGTTGGTGAAGATTTTTTCCCAATCTCTAGGTTGTGGTTTTGTTTGAATGACAGTGTTTTTTGCCTTACAGAAGCTTTTCAGTTTCTTGAGGTCCCATTTATTGACTGTTGGTCTTAGATCCTGAGCTGTTGGTGTTCTGTTGGGGAAGTTGTCACCTGTGCCAATGAGTTCGAGGGTTTTTCCTACTTTCTCTTCTAATACACTTAGTATGACCGGCCTTATGTTAAGGTCTTTGATTCACTTGGACTTAAGTTTTGTACAAGGTGATAAGTATGGGTCTAATTTCATTCTTTTACATGTGTACATCCAGTTGGACCAGCACCATTTGTTGAAGATGCTGACCCTCTTGTTCTTGACGGATGAAGGTCAACTCTACACACTTGCCTTCCTAGGTTGCTAACTCTGCCATATGATTTTTACTTTCTATATTGTAGGGCTGTTCCACTCTCTACATCAGACTCATGGCTCCAGTCTTTTTTTTTTTTTTTCATAAGAATACCAGTAGCCTGTCTTATGTGGATGTTGTGTTAACTGAGTAAAACATGTTCACCTCTTAATAAGTACAAAAGAGCCAAAAATCAAAAGACTAAAAAGAGATATACGAAGGAGAACATGGAGGATAATTCCCAAAGGGAATGTTTCTTCAAGCAAGCTTTTATTGGGTGAACTAGCTACCAGTGCATTCTCATGCAGGATGAAATTCTCAACATATGTACAGTGAATGCACAATGTTTACTTAGTTCAGTACAGCTCTTCATACAGAACATATTCAAAATGTAGACTGGTGGTCCAGGCCTATGACTCCATTTACTTGGAAGAACTGACCCAAGAAGATTAGAAGTTCAAGACCTGACTGGGCTCTTGAAATTACTAAGAGTAATTTCCAACATAGCTTAGTCAAGTTACAGAGACTTGTATCAAAACAAGAAATAAGTAAAAATAGCCATGGGTACAGGTCATTGGTGGAATACTTATCTTCATATAAGGGGCTCTATGTTCAGTCCCCAATACTGGGGAACAAGGAAGTATGAAAGCCTTACACAGAGAGTTTAGCATTATAATGACCAATATTTACCTTCAACTCACATAAGTTATGTCCCGGTTCACTTCAGATTATTTGTAGGTTTAAAGGATCCACAGGGTCCCCAACTTCTCTATTGCAAGCTTAGATGATTGTGTTGGGAAGGAGTTCAAAGTGATTATATTGTGTGTCTCCCATGTAAGCACTATGTTTCATGGAGTGACCAAAACTAACAGAAACAAATATTTATGTTACAAGAGAAATTATCACTACTATTTATAGAAACACTGTGAACTTTCATCAACTACAACAGCAACATGGAAATGAGCAGTCATACACATTTCACGGAGGTAGAGAACATGAACAGGTCTCAGCTCATACAACAACAGGTCTGATCAGAACTAAACCAAAGGCTCATACTCATTCTACATCTCACGAACGTTACCACTCACCTGGAGGCCTCTGAACTGGAACAAACTAGAATGTTCTCCTGATGATCACTCATAACCACATAGGCAGTACTAAGCAACTGGGTAAAACAAAATGTGAAGTGGGTGGAAGCTACAAGAATGACAAGCCAATGAGGTGATGCAAATTAAATTGAGGAAGCCAAGGATATTGTTTTATAGAATTTCATGTTTATCATATTTTAAATGAAAGACTCTAATGAATGGACAATAAATAGTAAAAGAAACCAGAAAGCAATCTCCATTTTCATCATCAGAACAAAACTCAGAGTAAAGACTAAGTGCTCAAACTAATCGTAGGAAAGTGAGGCTGATTTCAGAAAGGTAAAGGTAACTCAATTTCAGAAAATGAATGAATTAAACATAGTACTTTAATATTCATCAGAAGGACAAGCTTTATATTCTTCCCAAATCAAGCCAAAATACATTAGAGAAACTTTAATTCATAATTATGCCTTTAAAATAATTATCTTATCAGAAAAATAGGGGCAGAATTATTTTGCTTATTAAGGCAGACCAATACAAATATTTTCAATAGTGAAATATTAGAAATATTTCTCTTGGATTCTAGAAATTTAGACACTGAATAATTGGTAACACTGAAGATTAAGATAATAACTGATCCTTATAGCCAGACACAAAAGAATGGAAAAGCATGAGGCGTACCATTATTAACACTTTATAATCATATACTCAAGAAACCCAGAGGAAAAACCTGTAGGTTACTGGATCTAATATATGAGTGCATTTACATACCCAGCTCAAATCTCAAAACATAAAATCAGAGATTTTTACATAACAGCCGTAACTAGAAAATACAAAATGCAGTGTTTGCAAAAAATGAGTAAAATGATAAGAAATGGGTAAGATCCAAACATAATTATGAAAAACACTCAAGGAGAAAATTATAAAACATTATTGGAATTTGTAAAAATAAACAAGAACAACTTGGGTTATAACTACTTTATGAATGGGAAGGCTTGGTATACCAGTCTTATCTAAAAGGATTAATCTTAATCAACAGATGTGTTAGTCAGAATTCCCAAGGTGCTGCAGGAGTGGCAGGAAAGACTCAAATATTAAATAATCCACATATGAACATGAACAAAGTAATCTAGAACATTTTCAAAAATAGTAGTTATTCTCATAGGACAGAATATGAAAGCATTGCTTGTTTCCATTCATATGTTACCTCATTATATCTCAAAACTGTAAGGCACATAGATGAGATTATGTCCTTGTGGTTTGGTGAGGAATCGTTTGGGTGGATAACCAAGAGTGGTATGTCTGGGTCTTGAGGTAGGGCTATTACAAGTTTTCTAAGATATCACCAGACTGACCTCCATAGTGGTTGTACAAGTTTGTACTCCCACCACAATGGAGGAGGGTTCCCCTTTCTCCACAACCTCGCCAGCATGTGCTGTCATTTGAGTTTTAGATCTTAGCCATTCTGACAGGTGTGAGATGGAATCTCAGAGTCATCTTGAGTTGCATTTCTCTGATGAAGTTGAATATTTCTTCAAACGTCTCACTGCCATTAGAGATTCCTCCTTTGTGAATTCTCGGTTTAGCTCTGTTTCCAATTTTTTCATTGGAGTATTTGGTTTCTTGGTGTTTAATTTCTTGAGTTCTCATCTGTGTTCATAGCAGCCTTATTTGTAATTGCTAGAAACTGCAGACAAACCAGATGTCCCTCAACTGAAGAATGGATTAAAAAACTGTGGTACATTTACACAATGGAATACTACTCAGCTATCACAAACAAGGAAATCATGCAATTTGAAGTCAAATGGATGGAACTAGAAAAGCTCACCCTGAGTGAGCTAACCCAGACTCAGAAAGATGCACATGGCATCTATTCACTTATAATTGGATTTTAGCTATATAGTACAGGATAAGTATACTACAACCAACACACCAAAAAGATCAGAAACAGACTTTGTTACCTATCAATGGGACAATTTCCCCTAGGGTTGCTACCATGTATTCCCCCAGTGCAAGAGGAAGCTCTTAGCTTCCTTGACTGTTGAACTAAGAGGGGCTGATTTGTAGGGACACTCCACACTGGAGGAGTGGGATGGGTGGGAGAGGAAGGAGAGGGTGGAAGGGTGGAACTGGGAGGTGTGGAAAGAGGGCATTGTGATGGAGATGTAATTTGATGTAATAAATAAAAGTTTTAATAAAAAACTGTAATGCATCATATTACATATCATATAATTAAGGCAGCAATAGACACATGTGTGAAAGGGTTTCCTCTGTGGGAGAAAAGGAAGAACCTTTTAGTTAGTGCCACTGTCACAGTGTCGGGTCCTTAAGTGTCTGTCTGGAGAAGCAAGGCAAGATTGGATTTTTCATTTCACACCATACTCCTGAGTTCCAGGCTGATTAGACCTGGAATTCAGTGTTTTTTAAGTTATCAAATGTTAAAAAAAGGTTAATGTAATTTGGTCTATGCTGAAATTAATGACCCCATCTCTCCCACACATTTTAATGGAGGATATAATCTTCTTGTACCCTGTGGTGGGTAGTAGTGAATTAATTGAAGTACAGTGTGAAGGAATATATTTAATAGCCAGACAGGGAAGTCTGGAGTCATGAATTTGTACATCTCTTTATATTCTGTCTATCATCTATCTACCCATCTATCATCTATTTATCATCTATCTATCTATCTATCTATCTATCTATCTATCATCTATCATCTATCTGTCTAACTACAAATTATGGGGACTGGAATACATCTACATTTATCTACCTATATGTATGCATATAAGTTATAATATATGTATATATTTAACTACCTTAGTTTTGAAATTCTTTAAAACAACTTTGAAATAATTTTGTAAGAAAAATCTCTTAGATTTTAAGTTATTTTCTCAACAACAGAAATCTTGAAGGATAATATTCACAAATAAATAAGTACTGTGTAGTTTCTTGGAAGTCAGTCTTCTGCTGGTCCTTATGTACTCTCATATTCATTTATTTCCACTTTCAAGTAAAAACACTTAAACATGTTGTCAACAGGAAATAAAAATGTCCCCACCCAAAAAAAAGTGTCTGTATTTCACTTGTCTTATTTGAAGTTCAAGACTATTTGTATAAAATAGCCTCCTTCCTGATGTATCACCAGGATAGAATCTATATTAGCAAGGCATGTGTATACTCACATGCAACACACATACTATGTCTTTATTAAGGGCTAGAAGTACGTCCAATTATTTTTAATATAATTAGTAAAATATTCTAAATGCCATTCCAGTAACTGATCTTAATTGAAAACATACATGGTCAAAGGGGCTAGTGAGAAGTGAAAAATAAAATAAGCAGATATATTTGTCCCTCTCAGGTCTCTGAGGTGGTTGAAGAATAGACAGCTAGAGTCTCATAGTTAAATTTTGAGTTGTTTAGGAATCAAGAGGGGGTTATAGATCTAAGAAGATACTCTTAAAAGTGTGTTGCAAGTTAATATGAATGTTGAGTCAGATATAGACCTTTAAACTAATGGAGATGGTTAGATAGTAGAATGTTAAAGTCAGGCCAAATATGTATAAACTGGACATTGGGAAGGTATACTGGGCCATTTAACTCTCATAAATGTGGCATATTTATATCTGTTGTTTTGTATAATACTTACTGTTATAAGAGAAGGAACCATCTGTTGGACTGAAAGGGGAAACTTCAGGGGGGAAGAGGGTGGAAGGGCGGGATAGGGAGGGGTTTGTGACTGAGATGTAACTTGAAGAAAAAAAAATAAAGTATTTATAAAAAAAAAATCTAACTGTCTGAGGACTAGAACATCTGCTGACACATGGAGGATCGGCATAGTCCTCCTGGGAGACCCTGGCTCATGGCAAGGCCACTTATGTGGCATGTAACGAGCTGTTCATGGGCAGTAAATATCACAAGTTATAGATACTAGTGAGGCTGTTTTTCCCTTACCTGTGGCTTATGTTCATTTTTTAAAATGTGCTTGCAGACATTTAGAATGTCTTGATTGTATAGAGATGGTTCAGTCTCACTGTATGGCTGCAGAACAATTATGCCCAGCTCAGTTTGACTAGAGCATTGCTTAACGACACCGTTTTAATAGTTTTCTGCTGTATTTATCCAGAGGGTTGTGTAAGAATACCTTAATTTGGAACAATTATAGATGTTGACAAAATGTTGCTCTTCTCTCCCATTTCAGAGTTTTAATAACTTACCTACTGGTGAATTGTGCAGAGGCCTCATGTGAGCATGATGAGATCATTCCATCCAGAACATATCTCAAGTTCCTGTAAAAGTCCAGCTGTTGGGGAAATAAATTGTAGTTTGTCACTTGTATATTGTCAGTCTCTTGTTTAAGTGATTGAATCTTTCTGGATGTTCATCAGTTACTTTGTCTGTTGCTGTGATAAAATATTCTAACAAAAGCCGTGTCAGTGAGAAGGGGTTATCCATGCTCATAGTTTCAGGGAACAGTCCAGTATGGCAGGGGAATCAAGGTGGCAGGAGTTTGGAGCATCTGGTCCCTTCACTTCCACAGTCAGGAGGTGGAGAGTGAGGGATCATTGCTTCTCTGGCTTGCTCCTTCCTGTGTTGTCCTAGACCCAAACTGAGGGATGGTGCTAAACACTTTTGGAATATGTCTTTCCACCCTAGTTTACCTAGTCAACCTAATCCCTTACAGGCATGCTCAGAGGCTAAATAGTACCCCATAGGTTTGCTTGGGTGTTATTGCCTAATTCAAGAGTCTGACAATCTGAACATCAACACTATCACAGTTAGTATGCCTTCCTCAGAATATTAGGAGAAAAAATGTTGTGGTTTTTTCTCTTTTTAAAAAACTTTTAAAAAAGCTTATTTTGAACAAAATAAGTTATAAATATGCCGATCCTAGCATAGTTACAGATTTTTCTTTCTATCTAGTGTCAGAGCCTTTCTTTGTAGCTGCATTGCTTGTGCACTTTTTAATGTTGGAATTGAACTGAATTATCAGCATCGATTAATTTTTCTAACATCTCTTTGAAAAACCAGTGTCACTTAGCTTTCTGGGTTAGGTACTGAGGGACTTAAGGTGCAATGCTTTATTTATAACCACCTCAATGATTTATCTGACATAAAGAATTGTAGGAAGCTGCTTTACTTTCAGAAGTGTTAATAAATTAATATATATCTGAACGAAATCTCCAGGAACTATATAAATTGAAGAATTCCCTTGAGAGGGCCATTTTCCACTTTGCATTTCTAAAATGGAATTGTGACTGCTAAGTGTGCCATGATTACTGTGAGAGGAAAAAAAAAATCTCCTTCCCCTCCATAGATCAAGTACTCTAAGCTGTGTCTGTGGAGGGAGTGGACTGGCCAGGAACCCACAGACCAGCCTAGGTGATAGCCTGTTATACACACTCACACACACACACACACACACACACACACACACACACACACACACACACACACACACTCACACACAGGCAGAGAGAGAGAGAGAGAGAGAGAGAGAGAGAGAGAGAATACAATTACCCTATAATTGGTCTCCAATGCCACTAGTAGACATCACAGGCTAACAGGCTAACATAAAGCGAAGTACCAAGAATGGCTTTCCTCTGAGTTGTTTGTTGACCAGCGGTGTCTCATAGTTATTGTCAATGTTATTTGTTACTCTCCAGAACTTAACAGTAAGACCCTTTTGTTTAAAACGCCATGTACTTGAATCATAGAACATGACATTATTAATCTGGTACTGCTGGAAGCTTCATTCCTACTGACCAAATTTCATAGTCTTGGACTGTGCAAGCTACTGGAGAAGAAAACATAACCGTCAATGTCACTCATACTCAGATGTGAACCCTATGGACTACAGTATTGACTGGCCTGAAAAGATATCCCCATTGGTGCAATAGTGGTATGAACATTGTGGGAGTAACTAACCACTTTCTGATTGAATTTAAATCCTGATCTACAACATGAAACCCATACCGTCATCATTTCTGACTTAGCTTTCTTGTACCTTATAAAACCATCTGCCCAAGGGATGGTTTCACTCAAAATGATCTGAGTCTTCTTACATTGTTTAGCTTTCTATTCCTGTGATAAAGACTTGGAAGAAAAGCAACTTGGATAGGAATGGGTTTATTTGGTTTACACATCCATGTCATAGTCCATCACTGAGGGAAGTCAGGACAGGACTGAATGAAACAGAGCAGAAACCTAAGTAGAGACTGTGGAGGAATGCTGCTCATCACAAGTGAAGGTCATCTGAAAAGAGGTAACCTCAACTGAGAAAATACCTCCATCAGATTGGCCTTTAGGCAAGTCCATGGAGAAAATTTCTTCATTGATGGTTAATGTAGAAGAACCCACCTTGGTATGGACAGTGGCATCTCTAGCCATGTGGTCCTGGATTGTATAAAAAAGCAGACTGAGCAAGCCATGGAGAACAAGCCAGTAAGCAGCAGCCCTCCATGGACTCTGCTTCAGACCCTGCTTCTATGTCCCTGCCCCGACTTTACTTCATAGTTGACTCTAAGGTGAAAATAAACAGTTTCCTTTCTAAGTTGTTTTGGGTCATGATGAATAGACTATTAGACAAGTATAGAAAACAGAATAAGATATTCATCAATTAACAATCAAGACAAACCCTCACAGATATAATCTAAGGACAGTCTGATTTGGGCAATCCCTTTATTGAGACTCCATTTTTAGGTGATTCTAGGGTGTATCAAGTTGACAGTCAGATCTAAGTAGGACAATTTCTTCTCCAAGAAAAATTCTAATACTTATGAATTTTATACTCTTTAAACAAGAAGTGTAGGATCTGCCTTTACATTTTTCTTGTCCTTGCTAAAAATATGTTCACAGAATATTTTCATCCTGCTTTCTACATGTTATGTTCTGTAATGTTATTTTGATGGACATATATTATGCAATTGACTCATATTTTATTCACTTTAAATTAGGGCTGAATTTTTTGAAGGATTCTTTTATATTTGATGTTCACATTACTGGATAGCACTTAAAATGACTATTTTGAGAATCCATATTAACAATTTCTTTACTTTAGTCATTATTATTTATGGTCTTTTCATTTAAATCCTCTGTATAAGCTGCTTCCAAGGATATATCTTCCAAAATAATTATCCAAACACACATTTAGACATGTTAATAGGAAATGGAAAGAAGTTTGACTGATTTCATTTCTCTTATTGAAAGTCAAGAAGGGCCGTATGTACTAATCTTCATACCACTAATCTTTAATTATTTTTATTTCTTTTATTTTTGAGATTATAATATATCATTTTCCTTCCCTTTGCTTCCTCCAACCACTTCCATATACCCCCTTGATCTTTTTCAAATGCATGCCATCTTTTTTCATTAATTGTTATTATATACACGTATGTATGTATGTAAATATATATATTCATATAGACTCCTAAATATAATCTGTTTAGTATGTATGTTACTTGTATGTATGTCTTAAGGGCTGACCATTTAATATTGCATAACCCAATGGAGTGCTCTTCCCTGGGGAAGATTATTTATCCTGCTCTCAGCATTCTTAGTTGCTTGTACTTAGTGTGTAGTGTTGAGGCCTTTTCCTTTTTATATTACATATATTCCTTTCTCTTGTGTGTTTCTCCTTGCCGGTTTCATGTGCAAGGAGTCACCTGTCATCAGGTCTGCAGGGAGAAGGGTCTTTTTCCAGGATTTCTCTTTTCTTTTTTTTTTTTTAATACTTTATTTTTTTTTCTTCAAGTTACATCTCAGTAACAAACCCCTCCCTATTCCCCCTTCCTATCCCACCCTTCCACCCTCTTCCCCCCAAAAGTTTCCCCTTTCAGTCCAACAGATGGTTCCTTCTCTTATAACAGTAAGTATTATACAAAACAACAGATACAAATATGCCACATCTATGAGAGTTAAATGGCCCAGTATACCTTCCCAATGTCCAGTTTATACATATTTGGCCCCTGACTTTAACATTCTACTATCTAACCAACTCCATGTGTTTAAAGGTCTATATCTGACTCAACATTCATACTAACTTGCAACACACTTTTAAGAGTATCTTCTTAGATCTATAACACCCTCTTGATTCCTAAACAACTCAAAATTTAACTATGAGACTCTAGCTGTCTATTCTTCAACCACCTCAGAGACCTGAGAGGGATAAATATATCTGCTTATATAGGAAGTGCAGGGCCTGCA
>CAJQZJ010034157.1:2790516-2800591 GCA_907164525.1 Lophiomys imhausi | reverse complement strand
AAACTCCTAGTCATGCAAACATGTCACTTTGTTAGCTACTATGACAGGATTTCTCTTTTCATGAGGGAGCCACACTCAGGAAATCTCTGTAACTTTTCCTGTTCCCTCATCTTTTCCTTGGGTGATTCCAAAGAATGGAGATGAGAGTGTACGGTGCCCCCCTCTTTTGTCCTTTGGTTCAGTTATTCCCTCAATAATACATTAAGATGACCAAAAGGCCTGAGTTTGTCGGTCCATCTCTGCATGAGCTTCGACTTTTAGGCTCCCCCGGATCATAGCTCTAAAGCCCATTCTCCAAAGGCTTTAGACCAGCATACAAAAAGTACATGTTTTTTGTCTGCAGAATCCCTTCTTTGGACTCCTGGGTCTGAACTTGGACAGAAGCTATGAGTAGCAGTTTACTGAGTTCCCAGAAATGTAAGCATGATTTCTGGGGGAATTCATTCTAGTTGTGTGAAATAAGAATCAACATATAGGAAAAAAATGAAACCGACATCTCATGATAGTATATAGTATTTCCAAACTAAAGGAGATCAGTCTAAGACCCAAAGCAAAGGTTACATTAAACATAAATGAATGATTTGGAGACTATATTTGGGAATAAGTTTGTGTTTATGGTCCATAATAATTATTAAAATATTTGAGTAGTAGATGACAAAGAATGAGATTTGATAGGAAAACTACACAAGGCCTAATATTTGTGCTTCTGAGTGGATGCAAGGTAACTCTTGGATGGAGTTTAAGCAAAGTGTCTACCATGGTCATTCTCTCAGACCTTCCCCGTCCTCATGAGTATCCCTTCAGAGATGTAACCCAAGCTGGACTCATGGCATGCTGTTACTAAGGATGAGCTCAAACTCCTTTCCTGCCATCTGCCAAGTGGAAGGATTAGAAGGTGTCACCATGTTTCACTCAATTTCATTTCCTTAAGAAAGTTCTAAATGTTCTAAATTTACAAGAGTATCTTGTTTTATTTAGTATCTAGTGGTACAGTGGTTGTCAACCGACGGACTTTGTAACGTTAGTTCCCCAGCCCAGACCACACCCTGCTCCAGTGTCTCAGATGTCAGAAACCCATGTGTAGCTTAAAAGCTGTATATTACAGAGCACATTCTGAGGCTACAAATGTTGAAAAATGAGCATGTGAGACTAAATAGCTTCTCATTGTGTGTCATTGTGAGTATAGCACTGAATGAGAACATGGAAAAGGCTGATTAATGATGTTTATTTTACCTGTATTCACACTCGAAAGTCAGGTGTAAATATGTGTGAATTATTTTATTGTGTAAGTTAGCTATTGAATGTATTACAGAGAACAGTAGAGATGTTCTTTTATATATTACTTTTCATTTTATAGTGTACCTTAAGGTGTGTTCACAGGTTGGTATGTGATTTTCTGACTCAGTCTTCAGATTAAAAAAAAAATTCTGTAAAAGACATTATGAAGTATCACATAACACAAAATACAGTATAAAAATCATATGCTGAGGGCATCTCATAATGAAAAGCCAGGTGCTGAAACATGTTTCTAGAATAGACAATGCGATGCCAAAGAGTAGGGTATGTCAGAATAATTTGGGAGCTTGGAGTAAAGCATGGAGCTGTTTACTAAACCATGGCTAGGGTGACTCCATATTCTACAGGGAAATTTTGAAAGTTGGAGTAGAGTAATTTTGCTGTGGAATGATGGCTGCTATTTCTGCTTGTCAGCCATTCACTCCTACTTGCTACAACTCTCACTATTGGTCAGAGATGAAAGTCCCATCTTTTTTTTTTTCAGATTTTCTGCTAAGATTCTAGATTCTGGAATGAGACTTTGACCAAAATACACCTGTCAATTTACTCCATTTCCTTGGTCTCAGAAGTTCGTGAAGGGCTGGAGACACTAATCAAAGTCAGTATGCCTAACCAGAGATATGCCAGTAAGGCGGGCAGGGACTATAAATTTTATGCCCTTTGAAGCTCAAAACATAGGTTCTTTACTTCAGGGAAGAAGTGGGTTTTGTTTTCATTCGCAGATGAAACTCAAGTGACTAGAAGCCATCATGGCTACCAGTATGGCCAATCAATATTTCAGAATGGATCAAAAGCATTTTGTTTTCTATCAACAAACACAATGACATGCTCTTGAAATACGTTTTAATGTACAAATGTGTGCCTGTTTTCCAATAATAATAATGGATACAGGGTTTATTGGGTTGTTTTTTTTTAAAATGAAGCTACTACTTGGATTTCCTTTTGATCAGTATCACTTGATAACCAGACATGACCCTACATATTAATGTAGTTTCTCATCTTTGGCTTTTCTGTTCCATAACAAAATGTGCAGAACAACCTAAGTGTAAATATTAAAAGCTACTTTCCCTGGGTCAGTCTTACTGCTCATTCTCTTCATGTTAAAAAGTAATAATAATAATAATAATAATAATAATAATAACAACAACAACAATAATAGTATTATTACTGACTTCTACATCATAGTTTTTAATGGATTGGTTCTAGATTTATAAGTTTCCTGTGTTCTTCTTTATTAAATCCTGATATATGGCATCTTAGTGAAATCAAAACAAAAATGTCACTATTCTGCCTATAAATAGCATCTGAAGTGAGAGCTGCATTTTGCATTTTGATAGTTTCAGACTCACTTGGCTGGAGAGATCTATAACTAACACCTGACACATCGATGTTATTAGTCGCTTGCACAGTTTGTAATCCTGTACAAAATCGGAAAGCTAAGGAACCTGAACTTCCTTCTTAATGAGCATTACAGTGTTTCTGTAGATTCAGAGGTACATTGAGACATGTTTGAAGTTGTATTTTTCCCCCATCATTTGCTAATTCAGGGAAATGAAATTAAGACACTTATTAAGAGGAATTATTGGTGTTTGGGTTTCTCCACTGGCATTTGGGCTGGCTTTACAAATGTCAACAAAAACTGTTGCACAAGAAAACATCCCCTGGGCCATCATACTGTGTTTGTAGGGACTCCAGTCTTGTTGAGGACACTGGCCTGGGACATGTCCTATTCAACTCTTTGAGAAAAGTCATTTTTCTTATTTAATCCAAAATGTAATTTATTTTTCACTCTATAACCACAGCAGGCCTGAATTACAGTGTGGCATTCTGGACTTGCTTTTCTCTTGAGGAAGAACATAAGTTCTGATGACATGGACTACCTTGTCCTTTGTCTGACTTCAATATTTTCTTTTAATTCCACAGTAGGTTCTAGACTCTCTCATTGAGCTTTCAAGAAAGAAACTCTTTCTTTGTTGGGCTGAGGGTGTGGGCACTTTTCATTGAACAGGACTCTTCTCTTTTGAAGTTGAAAGAGGTATGCCACCTTTTTAAAGGAAAGCACCGCTGGGCAAGTCACAGGTTCCACTTGAGAGCAAAGGTATGCACTGTTCACTTACCTCTCTGAGAATTTTGAAAAAAAAAAAAAAACCCTGCAATTTCTTTGTAAACAGATAAACATCAGAGACAACTTGACATAAAAAATGCACTCAGTGAGCTATTCCATAGGCCCAGCAGTACGAACCCTTTCTGAATTTGATATTTCTATTAACATTTAATTTCACTACCATAAAAGCTAGAAGGAAAAAACTCATGACCTTGACCTTGCCGAAATGAATGGACCTTGTCTAAATAAAACATCTGAAATGAAAGAATCTGTAAGTAATAATTTGTGTAATCATAGAAGACCAAAGAGAAACATAAAGAAAAAAATAAATGTTTACTTCAAGATAAAACAAAGTTTTTATGTGAAAAAACCTCTGTAAAATGTACTATGTATGAAAAAAAGAAACATCATGATAGATAATATGTGCTCCTTCTGAGTAGAAGAGGAATGTTGTAAGAAAATTTCTGTCTCTGTAGCTGAAAAAGTGTGAGAGGTCTTTAATGAATGTGCACTTTGTTAAAGAAGAAATGACAATGTCCAGGAGATTATAATGTAAGTCCATCATCTCCTCTCTTCCTTTTCCTCCTTCCAACCCCTGCCATGCATCCCGTGTGTGTGTATGTGTGTGTGTGTGTGTATGTGTGTGTGTGTGTATGTGAATGTATATGTGTGTGTGAATGTGTGTCTGTGTGTGTGTGTGTGTATCCAGAAACTGAGAAAGCTCCAGTATTTCATTTGTTTAAAAAAGTGTCCAAGAGGAGTGTAAATGTTAATTTTTTTCTCCCGAAGGAGAACAGACTTGCTTAGCTGCCCTTCTGATCATCAGACTTGAAGAGGAAGCTGTGTACTGAACAGTATGCTGTTCTACCAGCACTCTCCAGAGAGAGGGGTGTTTTCCTAATTCAGAACTCCTAAAATGGTACAAGCTTTAGAACAGTAATCTCAGCCCAAATAAATGCATTCCAGTATATTTGGGGTACAGATCATCTGTGTGGGAGTCAGATGACAGCTTCTGGGAGCCCGTCATCTCCTTCCTCCATGAGGGTCTTGGAAACTAAACTCAGCTCATCAGACTTGGTGGCAAGCCCTCCCCCCATTACCCACTGATCCTTCTTGACAGCCCCCGTTCCTGAAGAATGTGTCTTACTAAGTGGATAGGTTAGCAGAGTTTCCTCTGTATCCCTAATTGGAGGTGGGGACACCCTAACTGTGTAGCATGCTAGATCAGGTGAATGCACTGCAGGCATCAACTAAGGCGAAACTGTGAGACCACTAAAATGGCCACAAGAATGATGTCAGTAGAGAAGGGCGTCAGCAGAATGTATTAGTCTAAGAATACGTGTTATGAAACAACATGTAACATTACACATGTGTCTGTGAAAAATAATAAATCAGTATTAGCATATTAATACAAATTAGTTTAAATATTGATTTTTAAATAATCTTATTATTTTGTGATTAATTATGTTCCTTTTCTGTGTTCATATTTCCTCTTATAGACTGACATTTAATAATTTAAAATTTCCTAAAATTCAAATTAATACAGTGCCAGTGGTAGCCAGCAGAGGTCATTAGATTCCTTGGAACTGGAGTTATAGATGGTTGTGAGCAGTCAAGGGTGTGCTAACATCCAAACCCATTATTGTTTTTCATCTTTAAATATGCATAGCTTTTCATTCCATGTTCTGAGACTTTGAGTTTTCATACCAGCAGGGTTGTTTGGATATGACATAGTTCAACTCATATCCATTTAGGAAAGGAAGTGGTTCTGTTTGGTTTTAAATGAATGTTGTTGTTTCCTTCATAACCCAAGAAGGAGAGCGTAACCCTGAGTCTCAGGAATCACTCCCTGCTGCTCCTTCAGGGACAGCTCTGGTGTGACCCTCCTTTGGTCACTCACATCTTGTCTTATATCTGGTTTCCACTCCTCTTCTCCCTTCCACACCCCTGCCACCACCTCCACCACCACCTCGCCCCTTTCCTCTTCCTTTTCTTCCCTCTCTTTTACCCAGTTTATATGGTTCAAAATTGAAATACATCTCTCACTCTTGACATCTTACAGCTCTCTTTACGGTGAAGCAGTGTTGGTAGTTAACCTGGCAGGAACTGGAGGCAGTGGAATTCCCCAGTCTCCTGTCAGACTCTCAAGTGACTCTGGTTGGGTGCAGATTGACATGCCAGCTCCTCCCATTACTGTTGTCACTTGCACAGCTCAGAGTCACCCCCTTAGTATTGGCAAGTTCCTAATTAAAATTACAAATATGTTCACCATTTTTAACAACATCTGGTTTTTCTTTCGCATAACATGTAACAAACTAAACCTGAATCTTCCATGGTGTTTGAAGCCTTGATACATTGTCATTCTGTTTGTTCTATGTAGTGTTTTTTCAATACCTGGTGGGCACAATGACATGACAGGATGAGTTTCTGTCAGGCTCTGTGACTAATGTCCCCAAGTTCAAGATCCCTGTTTCCAGTGTTTCTTGTACTTTGCTCCAGTCTGTGATGCTCCTATGGTCTGTTCGATTCCAGTTCTCCATGGCATTTCTCGCCAAAGACTTTCTCAGCCCTCTCTCCTCAACATTCAAAGAATGTAATCTCCGGAGTTGATTACATTCTTTGAAATTCATTAACCATTTTAGTTTTTATAATTTTCTCCTGAAACTTAGAGTATATTCCTGAAAATACACAGAAAGTTATTAAACCTGGAATTAGACTGCCAACATATTTTCAAATCGAATGTTTAATTTCATAATTGGAAAATGATACATCTGCCTAGAGAAAATCAGTGGGGTTGGAAAACAAATTATGTCGACAGTGTTGGTACAGAAAGATTATACATATTTATGAATGGCCAAATCATCTTATTACTGGGATTTGAAAATATAATTATTAACTATTTATAATGTAATGATTTCGACTGAATGCCTTATCCTGCTGCATGAATTTTGTGAGTGTGTGTGTATATGTGTGTGCATGGACATTTACATATTTATATTGACAATTGTATAGGATCTCTTGTTAACAATTCATTTGATGTTTAAACCTTTATTAAAATAACTCAGAGTCTTGTGAGCTGAGTGTCTGCTTACTTGCTATAGGCTAATGAATACAAAATGATGATTAGTAAAACAAGGTGATATTTTAATCTCTGGAAGAATGCTATAATTTACAGTATCTTTAGAAAGGTGTGCATGTTTCTCCTTAAGTACATCTTGTTACATATGCAAAGACCATATTAAACTAAGTTTCTTTAAGGATATTGGTGTTACAATTAGAGTGAAATGATTGTGTTCTGTTGATAAGTTGCTATTGGAGTGAGTGATGAACACAGGTATGCTATCCCCATTTCAGTCTCTTTTCTATTAATGTGGTTGGGAACCTTGAACCATCAGCTTTAGGGGAGCTCTCTGGAGAGCACTACCCCAAACCCTCACAGAGCTTCCCCCAAGACTCAACTTCTCTTTCTCTGTCTGGGTGTCCATGTGAGGGGCAGGGTGCAAAAGAACCAGGTTTGTGGCCCTGAAGGAATTAAGGAACTTACACATCAGTTTTTCTGAGCATGCCACCTAAAATTGTGGTGTGCACTGAAGTCCGCGATCCACTGATCCTATATGGAGGGAAAGGTGTGCTTTTTAGAGTGTAGAAATAGAGAAAGAAAACCATCTCTTCTTCCTTGTAAGAGCGATGACCCTGTTACATCAGCCAAGGAGCCCTCTTCTGCAGCAACAGTCTGCTCAGAACAGTACAGTGTGGGCGGGGCTTCCTCCACTGTCTTCTCCACATGACAGGAGGCAGGACTCAGTCCTTAAGATCCTGGGAATCAAGCCTGTAGAAACTGAGGAGTCTGTTTCTCTTGAACTCCAATTCATTAATTGTTAGCTCCTGTTGGTTCTCAGAAATAACTGTAGGTATTTTATTTTATTTTTTTTTTCAGTAAGCTTGGAATGCTCTCTTTGTAAAAATCAGGATGATATGTTTGTTGTTGAGAAAAATCTCACACTGAGCTGGACTATATGAGTTCTTGCCCAGTCTTAGCCAGACTTGGCTTACAGGAACCTTGTGTCCCTTGTGGTCCCCTACACTTTGTTTTCTTCTTGTCTTCCTGAATGGGATGGATGCTGTCAGGCTCTGGATACCCTTCATTCCCATGTTCAGTAGAATGTATCTATAAGAGAGTGGAGGGCACTTGTCACAAAGGTCATCCACTAATGAGGAGGTCATATACAACCTGCTACACTTCATTATGAAAAGCTTCAGAAGAAAGCCTTTTGGATGATTAATACTATATTGAAACATTTGGTATGACAAGACATGTCAACCTCATTTTGAGTTATTAATAGAAGTAAAAGAACTTGTCATTTCAACTCAGAATCTTTACAGTATTATTAGTGAATTTGAAAAAAAATGGAGTATTGTATTATTTGACAAATAAACCTGGGATATTTTGCATAATACTTACTTTTGTATATTTCTCTTTGTCCTATATTTGTCAGATATTGTCTGGGCAATGTAGGATGAAGTAACTAGTGGATGTTGTAATACAGGCTTAGTCAGCAAATGGAGTAGGTATGGGGTACTGTAATGTGGGCTCAGTCAACAAGAGAAGTAGAATGAGGATGTGGTAATACAGGCTCAGTCAACAGAATATCTAGGGAGTGCTGTAATACAGGCTCAGTCAACAGACTTGCTACAGTTGCTGTAATGCAGGATCAGTCAACATACTTCCCAGTGTTATTTATTAGACTGCCAAATAGCAAGTTGACCTTCTAGCCTTAGGGATATATTCAAAAGTCAGTTGAAAGCTAACACATATTCAAAGACAAATATACAGTTTATGGCAGCTTGCCTTGATGTGTGAGCTCTAGAATCCACATGCAAAGTACTTAAAAGTTAAAGGAAATGTAACAGAGGTACTAAGAGGCAGGACATAGATATCCATTTAACTCCCTCTGCTGAGGGGACACTGACCTTTTACATTTAACATAATCCCTTGTAATATAGCATCCACATTCTGTGATCTTTTTTGTTCCTATTCTGTAGAGAGTGCTGGTCAAGCAGGGTAATTACAGAAATCCTGTTGTCTATGAACAGATGACCATATGTGGGTGCATATCTACCACATACTTGACATCAGAGGACACACTAATGATTAATAGGTAATGTGGAGCTGGTGGCTTTTTTGCATTCAAACATCACTGATTTTATATATACACGTATCTATCTCTCTCTATATCTCTCTATATCTATCTATCATCTATCTATCTAATATCGATATATAAATCAATGAAAGTTCTATATCTATCTCAGCTTTCATACTAACTTGCCTCATAATTTTAAAAATATCTTCTTAGATCCAGAACACCCTCTTGATTCCTAAACAACTCAAAATTTAACTATGAGACTCTAGCTATCTATTCTTCAACCACCTCAGAGACCTGAGAGGGGTAAATATATCTGATTATATAGGAAGTGCAGGGCCTGCAGCTTCCAAAACTAAGAAATGACATACCAGTGGCTGCCTGGACAGTTCCCATTTTCTCTCCATACCTTTAAACTCATGGAGATGATTAGACAGTAAAATGTTAAAGTCAGGTGCCAAATACATATGGACTGGACATTGGGAATGTATGCTAAGCCATATAAGTCTTATAATTGTGGCCTATTTATTTCTGTTGTTTTGTATTGTATTTATAGTTATAAGAAAAAGAACCATTTTTGGACTGAAAGGGAGAGCTGTTGGGGGGAAAAAAGAAATACCTTAAACTAAAAAAAAAGGGAAGAGGATGGGGGGTTGAGGGGGAGGAGGGTGGATGGGACTGGAGGGGGGAATAGGGAGGGGATTGTGATTGAGATGTAACTTGAAGAAATAAAAAATAAATTATTAAAAAAAAATCAATGAAAGTTAGAGACCATAAATTGGAAAGAGATTAAGGAGAGATAAATGGAGGATTTGGAAGCAAAGAAGAGAAGGAGGAAATGATGTAATTACAATCTCAAAAATAATATTAAAAAAGAAATAACTTAAAAAATTAAAAAAACCCACTAAGGCAGTATGATGCCGAGGGGCTACAGGGACATTGTGTTGTACAAATTGATCAGTTCATGCTACCTGGAATCCACTCACTGCTTCTGATCTCATAGTGATGGTTCTACTCAGTAAATGTGGGGAGAGGTGGTATTTGTTACGTTTGCTGAGCTCTCACCTGGTAGCACATATTGCTAGGACCCAGAGAAAATGGGGATGCTTCGTGGTCACAGCTGCACATGTTAGAGAGAGGCCAACTCCCTGTGTCCCCTGACTGAAGTGTGTGCGACTGTGAAGGGTCCTCTTCCACGGGTGTTCTCTCCACTGCAGGGTGTGTTTGGAGTCTTGTGTCATTGTGCTTTATTTCTAAGAGAGAAAGGAAGTAGAATTTGCAGCTGTCAGTCCTGAGTAGGTGCAGTCTTTCATGTTCCATTGCCAACAGCAGAATGCCACACACAGCCTTGGGGACTTACAAAAGAAAAGATGTTTGTCAGGTCTGCCTTCATCTGGGGACACCTGACCTGCTGGCAGCGTCCCAGGGCTGTGGATGAAATCATATTACATGAGACAGAAACTATAGTGTGACCCTTCTGCCCGCTCTAAAAAGGCTAATAGGATTCAACCATGGGGTGCATGCTCGTGACTTT
>CAJQZJ010034157.1:2768897-2788569 GCA_907164525.1 Lophiomys imhausi | reverse complement strand
TGCATTGCTTCTGGAGTATACAGGAGAAAGTTAGTTTCCTTGCATTGCTTCTGGAGTATACAGGAGAAAGTTAGTTTCCTTGCATTGCTTCTGGAGTATACAGGAGAAAGTTAGTTTCCTTGCATTGCTTCTGGAATATACAGGAGAAAGTTAGTTTCCTTGCATTGCTTCTGGAGTATACAGGAGAAAGTTAGTTTCCTTGTAGTTTTTGGCATCTGAAGGCTGTTGATATCCCTGGACTCCTGGCTTCCTTCTGCCTTCAAAACCAGCATAAACTTCCTCCAGCTTCTCTTGTTGTGACTTCTCCTCTGTCTCGTCCCCCATCTTGACTCTTATGCTTATAATGGCTTGGTGACTATATTGGGTTCAACAGACTGTTCAGCCTGGTCTCGCCATTAACTAATGACCAACTTATTCCTATACACTTAGTATAGTCACAGGTCCTTGAGAGTAGAACAATGGTATTTAGGGGGAATCATTGATCTACTTCAGGTAGGTGAGAACCCTACATTAGAAATCACCCAAAATGCATGGAATGCCAAATAAAAACATTTAGGTTCCATTTCAAGAAGGACAATATGATGGAGATGTAACCTGAAGCAACAAATAAATAAATTTATTTATTTAAAAAAGACACAGGGAGAGAGGTGGCACACAGAAACGAACACAAATTTTCACTACACATTCACATTCATTTTGTCTGTGTGTGTTACTGAAGAGGGGATTTTAATGATGTTTCTCTATGAAGTGAGGAAATATTTAAAATGTTGTTAAAAGTAAGGTATTCAACTCTATCTCCTCATCTTTCAATTTAGAAAGCTCTTCTAACACTTTTTTTTGGGCAACTGTGACAAGCAATGAAAGTCTGAAAACGTGGGGAGAAAGTGATTTATGACATCTTACAACATTCAAGTCATACCCCCATCACTGGGAGAAGCGAGGGCAGGAACTTGAGCAGGGAACCTGGAAGCATGAAGTGAAGCAGAAGCCACGAAGGGATGGTGCTTAGTGCCTTGCTCAGATTATACCCCAGGATCGCTTTCCCGGGCTTGGCATCACTATGAGTGGTCTGGGTCTTCCCACATCAAATACCAAGCAAGAAAATGAACCACTGTCTGGCCTATAGGCCAGGCTTATGGAGGCTTTTTCTCAATTAAGATTATTTTTTCTGTATGACTCTAGCTTATGCCGAGTTGACAGCAACAGCAAAGCAATAAAACAGATAAAATCAGACGCATTTAAGAGCAGGTGCTGTTCTTTCAAAGAACATCAGTTTAGTTTCTAGCACTCACATTGGGAAGTTCACAACTGCCTGTCACTCTGGACTCAGGGAGATCTGACAGCCGTGGTCTCCATGGCACTGGGACTGATGTACTCATGTACACACACACACACACACACACACACACACACACACACACACACACCCCACATTTGATTAAAAATAAACAAGTCTTTTTTAAAAACTAACAAATCCCTGACTAATAAAGGTAAATTGGGCTGGGCTGGGCATGGCGGTGTATGCCTTTAATCCCAGCACTCAGGAGGCAGAAGCAGGTGATCTCTGTGAGTGCAAGGCCAGCCTGGTCTACAAGTTGAGTCCAGGACAGCAGGACAGTCCATACACAGAGGAAACCCTGTCTCGTAAAACCTAAAAAAAAAAAAAAAAAAAAAAAAGATAAGTTGGCCCTTCTACTTTGTTCTGCAACAGTTTGCCTCACCAGAAGAGCCAGAGGCAAATTAGACACCAACAAACCAAATAACGAGGAAACAAAGCAATAAAATGACCTAAAGGACCTTTAAATCATTTGCTTATTTTCATAGGATTATTTTGATTTGTATTACTGAGCAGAAAATGTAATGACAGGTTTCTCCTATTTTCATTGCTGTTTTCCTAAACCCTCACTAGAAGTAGAAGCAAGGTAATCACTGCCTAGATAAAGAACATGTAGGATTCAATTCATGAATTTTCTCTTTCTTGCAAACTGTGGTTTAATTCAAACCAATTTGTGAGATGGAATAAAGAACAGGAGAGGAAGAAGTAGCTTCCTTGTGCTCATGCAGAAATGCAGAAGCCACTCCTCATGAACGGAGTTGTTTTAGGCAAGTTTGAGAATTTTCAACTTGTAATTATGACAGTCTATAAAAATGCACAGAGTTCCTGGAAAGTACGAGTTCAAGCAACAGAAGTGGAAATACGCTTGCCTCCACTCCTCCATCAGTGGAAATACGCTTGCCTCCACTCCTCCATCTCAGGCTTCTCCACTCCTCCATCTCAGGCTTCCCTTTGGAAACTGCCATGCACATTTATGCTGTCTCTCACTGATTTTTAAAATATCCCTTTTATGGGTCATCTAGCTTCTTAGATAAGGAAGTGTTTGCTATTACATATATGTAGCTGGCCTGATGTCAAATGCTTCACTTTGGTACTTTTACAAGAGTGGAAGATTTTAAGCATCCCGTGGACATTACAGTTTGTATCTAACAGTCAAAACTTATGGTTTTGTTCTCTGCCCCATTAAAGACTCCGGATATGACCTTGAAAATATTACTTAATCCTTTTATGCCTCATTACCCTTCCACTTACATTGTCTCTGCAGAGTCCTTCCTCTCCCTGGGGCTGCTCAGGGACCACTCATGTGCTTCTGAACTCTTTGTTCTGTGCCAAGAAGAAATGTGTAGAATGACTACCACTATTTTAAGAGACTCTAGAATTGACAAGGGAAAATTGGAATTTCACCTCATCAAACCAGTAAACACTTTCCACATTTAAAACCGCATTTCCCCCTGCACGAGGGGAACCGAATGTGTTAAAAGTCACTTCTGTGGCCAGAGCTAATGGCAAACACCTGTGTGCCTGAAAACGAACAGCAAAAAGACTGCTAGTGAACATCCTGCTTGAAAAACAAAAATGAGAAAATGAAATCACACGACTATGTAGGTAACATGTTTTTGTGAGAGATTCCGCCCATGTCAGTCCTTGTGGTTTTAATGTCTAGTTTTCTAATGATGGTAGAATGTAGTTTTCTAAGCTCTCACATTATTTTCACTAATGTAGTAAATTTTAATGTTAAGTTGGCAATTTTCTTGCTGAGCAATATAATCTAGACATTTTTGTCCAGTATAAAATAGTCCATGGAAATAACTGCCCATAGGCCTTACTGATAGTGTGCGGGCACCTGGGGAACTCTCGGATAAGCAGTACAGACTCCACCATGCTCTTAGGAGGCTGACTATACAGTGTTGATCTTAACTCATATAGAAACCCTGGCAACTTAGATTTAGTGGTATATTTGTATATGATAGTGTAAATTTAGATCTACAAAATTCAATAATTTATTACTCATCTTCTCTAGGTATACATGCAATTAAATAGTGACTTAATAATGAGTTTGATCATATATTGAAAATAAAATTTTCAAATAAATTTATAATTGATGTTTATCTTCCTACTTTATTCAATCTCTTTGCTGTGTCATTGGCGCTTTAATCTTGTGTTCAGAGTTCAGAGAGATGCTCCACTTTTTTAAAATAGCTAAATGAGAGACATCTTTTCTCAATTGTGCAAATTATATGTGTGGTGTGTAGAAATTAGATAATGACTTCCCAATAAGATGATGTGTAGATTGGTTATTTGAAATTGAAATTCAGTCACTTGTACAATTTAAATTTAGCATCATTCTGAGAGTAATTACCACTCCATAAACTCAGTCTGTCTGTGTTGCCTCTTGTGGATGTCATGCACAAACACTCTCCCCAAGGAGAAAAGGCAGAGTCCCTAAAAGGCAAAAGGGCCCTTCAAAACTAGGGTTTATTTTCTCTGGAGGAATAACTGACATCATCAAATGCCAATAGCCTCTTGTTTGTTAACTAAGTTAATAAATGACTAATTGATCCACTAAGTAAATGATTCTAGGCAAAATACTTTATGAAAAGACCAACTTTTTTTTTTAAAAAATCACGTGACAGACAGATCTGTCACATGGGTTTAAACAGGATCAAGTCACTCATTAATCATCCTGTCAGTCACTCATTCCACAGATATTACAGAAACACTAGCCAGAAAAAAAAACAAGCAAACACACAAACAGACAAACAAACTCCTCTCTCAAACTATAGCAACCAGTGGACTAAGATGAGTTATTCCAATTAAGGAATCATAAACCCCCTCATGCTGTATTCCTTTCGGCTCAGCAACCTTAGAACAACCAGATGATTTACTGAAATAGGAGTCTGTTCTGTGCATGCTGGATGAACGTTCTTGCCCAGACTCCTCGTGTTTGCAATTTCTGTTTCTTTAAGGAGAGTGAGGAATCTAAAACCCTCGTGATGGAAGAACTGTGTCCAGGTTTGCAACATATCCCTTGGCGTTTCACATGGGCTCTCTGTAATGAACTTCACAGTGTTGTAATGGTTTATCTTAAAGGGGTTTCACCAAAGCAGGCATTTAACCACCAAATAATAAAACCCTCTTGTTGATGATGCAGCTATATTTCCTTTGTGTAAAATACTAAATTGAACAATTATGAATTAAAGTGAGACTATTTGGAGGCAACATAACTAGCTTCTGGTAATATGGCCTTTAGCCATTTATGAGAAGAGAGTCCCGAGGCTTCCTTGGAGCAAACAGCTGACCACAGGTGCCCAGAGCTCAGGACAGCAATGATGGCGTGATAAAGCTAATTAAGAGCGGGTTTTCTTAAACATGTTTTTTCATTGTCGTGGTAGACACCGAAACTCCTAAATACTAAGCTGGCTGGAGAGCACCCTGCTGGTAAGCTTTCTCTCTTCCTAACAAAGACCCCGGTGCTATGCTCTGTCGGTTTGTTCACATTTTCTCCAGGAGTTGCTGCACAGTGAAAATGTGTCCTTTTCATCCAGCAACAGTGTCTCACTATGGACCTGGATGGTTTCTGAGTATTGAACCTGGATGGTTTCTTTGTTGGTGTTCAGCAGCAAGGGGCCTCTCATAGAATTACACCACAGTCTAGAGACTGGGAACAGCGGGGCTTAAGCAAGGGCTCTTCCCTCTGATTTTCTGCAGGTTTCACTTCTGTGGTTCTCATTCTTACCCTCTGGAAAGGTTTGGTGGGGGGTGGGGTGATTACAGAACAGCTTCGGGTTGCTTGGTAATGATCCAGTGTTGCCGAAGATCTTACCCTGGGGCACAGTAAATATTCAGTTAGTGCTGCTGTTATGTGGTTGTGTGAAAAGTATTTGTTTAAATGTAGCTTAAAACTGAGCATTGAAGCTGGAGAGAAGGCTCAGTAGTTAAGAGCATCAGCTGCTCTTTCAAAGGACTGGAGTTCTCTGCCTAGCCTTACAGCCACCTGTATCTCTAGTTATGGGGACATGATGCCCTCTTCTGCCAGGCATGGACATGATGCACAGACATAATTGCAGGAAAAACACTCATACACATAAATTCTTTAAAAATAAATAAAAGTAAAACCTTTGAGCATAAAGCCATTTCTTTTTACCTTACCTGTGCAACCACCTATGTGCATATAATATTCTTTAGGATAACTACTAAGGCACATGTGCCACACAATGAAACTTTTTAATTGCTCTTCCTTCTAAGTAACACAGAAATGGATTGATATGGGACCTGGCTGGAAACAAAGAGAAAGGATATGTTGTTAAATGTTTGTGCATTTATTTTGGCCAAAATCTATATACCTACAGTGTTTATTTTTATTTTTTGTTTCTTCTAAGGGGAAGGTGTCATTCTTTATTTCTGCCCAGCATGTTTATATTCTTATACCCAACAAATTTCTTAAACATCTACTCTAAAATGATACATGTATACACATGATAGAATAATTAATGGCCCCAATTCAATGTCTTTATCTGAAGAAAGCTGCAAAGATAAAGAAGAAGAGAAACAGTCCTCACTACTACAGACACCCATGGGCCAAGAGTCACAGAGTGAACAACAGCATGCCTATATGAATGATAAGTACTTCATTTCCTGCACCTTGGAAATAGCCTTGTAGTGTTATCACAGGTTTGCAGTGTACACTTGAAAACTTTTCTTAAGTAATTTGTGTTCCTTTTATGGCTGTTTCTCATGAATTATGGTATTGCAGTGTTGATACATAAAGGCAAACTTTACTCGGAAAGTTATACGTGTTGGGGTGAACCATTAGTGTGGCTGTGAGCTCACTGGGAAGATGCATTTCAAATGGCTTTTGAGTTTGCCTTTGATTATTTCCCTGAATAGAAGGTTCAAGTGTACATTAAAGGAGTGTTGCTTTAATTGTCTGCTATGATGAGGTGAATACATGTGTGTCCTGAATTTTGTCTCATAAAGATTTTGGGAGCACATCATTGTTTTATTTAGAAATGGCGTCACCTCTACAAGTGCATCATTTATATCACAAATTAAATTCTAGTGTAGTATACTATGTGTGATTACTGTTCACTTACCAGTAACTATTGATTATGATTAATATATAAGATAGCTTAAATGATATTTAAGAGAGTTTATTTTTAAATCTTAGAATTAGTTTAATAATAATTTCTAATTTCTAGTCAAGAACTTCATAATTTCCAAGGTATGAGAATGAGAGCAGTTTTGACACTGACAATATCCTTGAAGAGATATTATTCCCTGTTCTGTGACTACAGGGGGTCATGTAAGCTTTTTTCCCAGTGGCATGATAATTCAACCTGATCACTTTCACCTCCTCAGCCACAAATGACAGACACTGGTTTCCAAGCCTAAAGCAACAGGAAATAAAGGGAAATGAAGAAAGAAATTTGTCTATAAAAGAAATTAATGGTCCCATGTCTTTTTCACTGAGAAATCTTTGTAAGTATGCCTCATTGACACATCAGCTCCTGATAGCACCCCTATTCTACTCCAAGTAGAAGATGAGCATCAAAGAATCTCCAGTGGGAGATAGTTGAATTAGTGGCAAGCCTTTCTGCTGGCAAGAAAAACCCCTTGCTCCAACTGTAGACAGAATGCTGTCCAAAAAGGACAAAACTTGGAAACAGGTAAGTCGACAGCCTGGCTCTGCCAAGACAGGGTAGGCAAGTCATTCATAATTCCTGCTCTACAATCAATGCCTGCCAGAGAAATGGGGCCAAATGGCTGAAGATTGATGCTGTAATATATGGAGAGAAAATGGGAACTGTGTAGGCAGCCACTGGTATGTCATTTCTTAGTTTTGGAAGCTGCAGGCCTTGCACTTCCTATATAATCAGATATATTTATCCTTCTCAGGTCTCTGAGGTGGTTGAAGACTAGATAGCTGAAGTCTCATAGTTAAATTTTGAGTTGTTTAGGAATCAAGAGGGTGTTCTGGATCTAAGAAGATGTTTTTAAAATTGTGATGCAAGTTAGTATGAAAGCTGAGTTGGATTTAGAACTTTAAACTCATGGAGATGGTTAGATAGTAGAATGTTAAAGTCAGGTGCCAAATACATATGAACTGAACATTGGGAATGTATGCTAAACCATATAATTCTCATAATTGTGGCCTAATTACCTCTGTTTTGTATTGTATTTATTATTATAAGAGAAAGAGTCATTTGTTGGACTGAAAGGGGAAGCTGTTTGGGGGAAAAGATATACCTTAAACTTAAAAAAAAAAAAGGAAGGGGATGGGTGGGTTGAGGCGGAAGAGTGTGGGAGGGTGCGACTGGAGGGGGGAGTAGGGAGGGGATTGCAATTGAGATGTAACTTGAAGAAATAAAAAATAAATTAAAAAAAAGAAAAAAAGTATGCCTCATCAGGACCTCTGCATGGTGTGTCAGTCAATACAGGCTCAAAATGGTGGAGTAACAAACAGTCTCAAAACCCCAGGCTCTTTCTATAGGCAACACCTGTTTGATATCTCAGGCGATGTTTCTAGTGGAGTTGAATAAAGCCTTGGTTTCTAATAGTCATCCTTCAGATGTTATGCCTTTATCACCCACACACAATGCATAGGACTTCCCAGAGCAAGGGAAAACACAGAATGAAGATTTGTGCACTGATTTTGAAATGTGTTTATCAATCAGGTCTGTTACAGGAGGCATAAAATTCCATTTTCATAAGCATCCATGGTAGCCATGCTTTGGGGTTTGTATGAGTTTACTAAGAACATAGCAAGCAAAGGAAAAATAATATGTGTTAAGTGGAAAACAAACCTCAAAGAGCCATCAAGACTCAACAAATCAGAATATATAACTATGGAGTCCCTTCTAAACATTTGTTCTTGGATTCTTGGCTAGGAGGTTTGTCAGACTGAGTAGAGCAGAGTGTGATCTCCCCAGATGAACTTCTTTTTTCCAAGATGGACATTTAAAAAAATATTTTTAAAAATTTATTTACTCATTCATTTTACACCGCAATTACCTCCCCTCCTCTGGGTCCCACCCTCCTGCCCTCTTCTCCTCCTCCCCTTCTCCTCAGAAAAGGGGAGCCCTACCCTGCCATACCTTCCACCCCAGTATGAGTTGCATCAGATCTGAGGACTTCTTACATGGAGGCTAGGCACTGCAGCCCAGTTAGGAGGAAGTTGTCAGAAAAGCAGGCATCACAGTCCATGTCAGAGAATGTCCCCACTCCACTTGTTCAGGGACCTATATGATGACCAAGCTGCCCATCAGTTACATATGTGTAGGGGGCCTGGGTCCAGTACATGTGTGCTCTTTGATTGGTGCTTCGTCTCTGTGAGCCCCCATGGGCCTAGGTTAGTTGTCTCTGTTGATCTTTTTGTGGAGTTCTTATCTCCTCTGGGTTTTTCTGTCCTTTCCCCCATTTTCTCACAAGACACTCCACATTCTGCCTAATGTTTGGAAGTGAGTCTCAGCCTCTGTTTGGATCCTCTGCCGCATGGAGCTTCTCAGAGGACAGTTGTCCCATGCTCCTGTCTGTACCATGGAATAAAGAACAGTGAGCACAGTTGGGAATGGTTCCCTTTCTAGCTGTTTCCACATGTGCAATGCTTTTGATAATTATAGTTGTTTGTTTTTCTTCTTTCCCTTTGTTATATAGCTACATGGACAGTATAATCCAAGAAACAATAGGGTCTTCCAGGCTGTCAAGTATACTTTCAAAACGTACATATTCCATGAGAAAATTTGCCGTATAATTTGTATTACAGTATAATTTATAATTTGTATCCAGCGTCTCATGGTCACAAGTTCAACTTCAGCCTTTGGCTACAGAGTGAGTTCGAGGCCAGTTTGAGCCACTTAGCTAGACTGTCTCAAAATGAGAAATTACAAAAGGACTGAGGATGTAGTTTAGTTTTAGCCCAGGATTCAATCCCCCATAGGACAAAAAATATTAACTAAATAAACAAAAATGTTAGTAATAAAAGTGCATGTAGCCAATAATACTTCATTTATCAAAGTAAGTTCTAATATCAAGACAATTTTAGTGAACCTAGGCATAACTGTACAATAGAAAATGAGAGAGCAACATCAATTTCTATCTAGATACAATTTCATACCATCTTGTGTTGGTGAAGAATACACTTATTTCAGACCAGTAGAAAAATGGAGAGGACCTTGGCGTCTAACGAGTGGTTTCAACTTGAATATGTAATAAGAGGTGAACAGGACCTGCCAAGAAACTCTCACAAAAATACTTTCAGAAAATGCATCCCTGAAAGCTTTGCAGCAGGCAGCCTTAACTGTATAATTGAGTGCTATTTTGGCATTCACCAAGGGGTAGCAGTTGAAACTAATACATAAGGGCCTGTTGTTGTTATTGTTTTATTGAGATGCAGTATATGAATGAGATTATATCATTTTAGGATATTAAAACATTTTATACCTATCACTATTCACATAAAAGGGACCATTGTTTTATGCATATTTTATGGAAACTATAGAAAAGATTCATGCAAATTAACAGAATGTCCAAAAATATCATTATAAATTTAGCAATAATATGAAATACTTAAACTTTGTAAATGTGTGCTGTGTTCACTCAAATCTCTAAGAGGACACAGATGTCTTGTGAAGTCATCTTTCTACTCAACTAACCATAACACATGTTCCCTTTGATTTCTCAGTAATCTAGAACTTTTACGTAAAGATGGTTGCCTATTGGAAATGATGAGTCTCTAATGCCAACATGGATGAGGGGAATCTCATAGCTCCCCAGCCCTTGATGAAGAAGTAAAAACAGTTAACTACTGCTCAAAGAGGAAGAATTTGTCTTCCCCAGGAATAATCCCCTCGATTGTTTATCCAATACCAAGTTGTTAGCCCTAAAAACACATACATGTAAGCAACAATAAATGGACTTAGCAGGTTGTGTTTATTATTTTTGTGTATGTGGTGTGTGTGTGTGTGTGTGTGTGTGTGTGTGTGTGTGGCAATAACAGGCCAAGTACTTGAGGGAGGTATAGGAGAGGTTGGAAGAAGGAGAAGGAAGTGGGAAATGATGATGAAATTTTAATTAAAAATAAAATGAATTGAAAAATAAAATCAAAACAAAATGAAGAATGAGCTTTAGATAAGTTTTAAGCTCTAAGCAGCTGTCTGGAACAGATTTGCAGGATGAGGGAAGAGTGTCTGGCTTGGCCTGCTCTGTTTTATTCCACATGGGTCTCTCTAAAAGTCTGTCATGGTAATGGTAGTGTTGGCATTGGACTCTCAAGTTCATGAAGATTGACACTCACCTCAGTTTCGTTCATCTGTTGGTACAGAACGTACTGCCCAAGAATATAAGAAACTGAGACTTATAGTTCTGTGGGCCAGGACTTAGGTAGCAGCTTAGGTTCAAGTCTATGCACATATGCTGAGTCCATAAGGTGGACAAGCAATCTGTCATTCGAAGGGCACCTACCTGGGAGACCTTGCACTCCATCCCTCTCATGCCATCATAGCTTGTAGGTGTCTATCTGTCTTTGGCCCTTGTTGGAGGACGCTGTGGTTTCTGCTTATGTCTACTTCTTCATGGGGACGTTTGAGCTCTCTTTCAAGGTGACACCTTGTTCCACAAGAAAACAACACAGACAGAAATCACAACAATTGTAACAATTCATTGTCACAATCACACATCACACTCTCTACCACTTTTTTTTTTTTTTTTTTTTTTTTGGAAAAAGTCATCAAAGTTTCCTTACTGTCGGGGAATGTGAGTTAAACTCCAGTCCCTGAAGACAACAATACCAAAGGATTTTTCAACATATTTAAATAATCAGCATATTCTCCCAAATAGCCTAAGAGACTACTTTGAACACATTAGCAAATAAAGGACATATTAACACCTAAATATCCGTGGAAGTGAAAGGCAAATTTTTATCATTAATTGATAAATTTATATTTATGACATATAGCATTGATGTCACCTCACCTGTATAGAGGCAGCAATTCTCTAAGTTCTAAAGATTAAAGAGAAGCTAAGGTGTTGGTTCCCAGCATATTGGACACTGCCTAAAACACACAGGACAGCAGTGAGCTTCAGAAGGAACCTCACTTTCTCTAAACTCCTTATAATCCCAAACCTTGAAAAATTGCAGTCTGTTTTGAGATCCCCAGCTATTTGTACTCCTTACTACCATGCAGCATTATAGTTGGTAGTGTCCTGGAGGTTCTCAACTGACTTTAATCCTTTGCAGGAAACAATTAATTAAAATAAGGAAATAAATGGGAGCATTACTTTTGAAAAGTACTCCTATGCTTCCATGGGCAGTGTGAGAATGTCTCAGTGAATAAGTAGGCATCTGGAATAGCGTGATATAATGTGACGTTTGATATTTAGGTTGTTATATAAAATGATGCAAATTTGGTCCTGATCATCAGTCTCTGGACCAAGAACACTTAAAAGCCTTGTAATTTCCTGAGTCTAAGGGTGACAAGAGCACTTTATGTCATTCATAATGAGTCACTTTCAAGCAAACCTTGCTTTATGCTAATGAGATAACTCTTGGTGGGTCCCTAGGTAGCACTTGAATGGGAGTTGACTATCAGAGGAAACAGCTATGTGAGTTTAGTAAGAGAAATTTAAGCCCCACCTTAACCTCCAGGCTCAAAGGACAAATAGCATTCAATTACCAAATGGAAAAATGAGTTCATATATTATGGATTTGTAATGGATATGCATAAAAACTTCAAATGATGAGGAGGCTTCCAGCATCTCTAGGTTGGGAAACACATGCCAAAAGAGTCTGATATCTCATTCCATGCTATAAACCCCACACAGGAGCCTTCTGAATCTGGTCCTGTGAACCTTGTCACATGATCATCTGTATCATTTAGACTCACCTTCATAATAAATAGCAATAAGATAATGGAAATTGAAGAATAGAACCAATAACTAAGATCCTTATTTTTGAGAAAAGGAGAATTTGTGAAATAAATTCTGTAATTGATACTTGATAGGAGTAATGACATTTGCAAATTGAAAAATTAGAAGATGGGGAAAACAGATTCCAAAAATAGTATTAATGACCAATTAATGACCTTTTGGTAGCATCCAACTGTTTTTAATATAAAATTATGTGTTGATTACATAGTATGATACTTAAACACCTGAAATATAGTATTTAATTGCTGTATATTTATTATCACACAAAAATAAGAATGTTTCCTTATTGTGCAACTTTTATGAGAGCAGCGAAACATAGATGATCCCATCCATACCCATGAAGAGATGGAGAACAGTTATTGGACTTAGTGGACTTAATTAGTTAATTACAAAGAAGGATATGAAGTTGGGAGGGCGATGTAATGGGGAGAGCCTGATAGGATTTTGGAGGGGGAGTGAAAAGTACAAATTATTAAAATACATTATATAGGTATATAGAACTTTTCGAAGAATCAAAATTTTCTGTAGTGTTATGGTTTAGAGACAACAATTTAACCACAGCTCACTTAATTTTTTTCTTGAAGTCATATATTATACTAAGTTGGAAACTTAAGATTTAGACATTTCATGTCTGTGAGTAATAAAAAGAAAAGTAAACTTATTTTCCAGCCATTGTGCTTCCAGTTTTTGTTTTGTTATCTATGATGACCTAAAGGAATAGTTTCTGAAAAAAAGTATCCCAAGCCAATCATAGAAACTAAAGTTGTGTGGTAGAGAGAATAAAGTAGAAACTCTGTACTCTGTCATTGGCTATGTCTCTGCTGGAATGATTAAGTATGCTGTCTGACCATGACTATTTACTCACGGTGTGAATTCTGACCTTGGAATCTCACTGATAGCCATGAGAGAGATTGGTGTGTATGTGTTTGAAGTGTCCTCCAGGATCCTGAGAAATTGTGAAGTGTCTCTCTCTCTCACACACACACAAATATATATTTTAATATATATTTATTTAAATATATATATATGTGTGAGACAGAGAAATATCAGTGTGAAGGGCAAATTGCTGTAATTTCAGTGGACGCTTTCAAGTATGACACAGTAAGAACATGTTGCTGACCAGTGTGGGGCAGGCATTTGGGGTTTTCCTTTTAATGGATAGTGACAGTCAGAATTGGTAATTCACAGCAGTTAAATTTTTTTTTTTTTTTGAGGACTGATTGCTGTGTATTATTGAACATGCTTTTTAAAGTGAGATTTCATCATACAAATCTGTAATTGAGTATAGTAATAGAGTGGAAATCTGTGTATTTATTTGAAATATGGTTAAGGAGTGTATTTTGGAAGGCATATTCTTTTCAGTATTAAATTTAGATGGTTCACCATATTGCATAGACTTAAGTATTAGATAGGCCTTCAGACTTTAGGACCTGAGAAGGGAATTCTCAACTTTCTGAGACAGTGGCAATCTGAATGATATGCACTATATGGGGAGCTTTTTTCCATTTTCTTTAAAATTTCAGCTAAAATCATATTCAACTAAGCTGACATTCATTATATAGTTCATGAGAACCTCCCATCATATATAGAGTCAAATATTAATGTTACCTGTGCCCATTTTTCATTCAGCCCAATGTTGTTGTGATGAGTTCACAGTGTTTGTATTCTTCATCAGGGATGAGAAGTGTATGTACAGCTTTGTAAGCCTTCATCAGCTCAGAAGATGCGTGTGTGTTGTCTTGGGGCATGAGTGTGGCTATTGATTCCAGAGGCGGGGAGCTCTAATTTTTACTTAGTATTAACCTGAAATGTTTTTATTATCATCATTCATTTTACTTAGATATTTATGTTGTAAATGGAGGCACAGCCAGCCGTGTGACTGGCAAAAAAATATACAGTGTTTGAATACTTTAATATTCTTTGTATTGCCAAACTCATTAACTTGTCAATTTCACAAACCTGGAAAAATTTATAGGACATTTGTACAACAATCAGTGTTTTAGGTATAAAATTTCTTGACATTTTAAAGTAAGGTTGGTGATGAATTTGCACTCTATTCCTATTTTGACATATTCAGTGAGCGCTGATCATGTCAGGACTTTATAGGGCATAATTCTAGGGACTGAGGTCATAAATATGAATGAGACACAGTTTCAGAGCTCAAAGGATCCATGACCTAATTAGGAGACATAAAATGTAAATTATAGTGTTTCCACAAATCTAAGTGTATCATTGATTTAATGTCATTGTTAGTTACAAATGTCACAAAAATCTGTCCAAATAACTTAAAGGAGAAGGGAGCCATGGCCATATCAAGTACTGTCCCAATTTCAACCACATTAAGTGACCTTTAAAAAAAATCCAGGGGAGGTAAGATGGTTAGATCTCACAGTGATAAACCCAGTGCTGGAGGTGAGCTCACACCTCAAGGTAACAAGGTAATGGTGAGGAGGAGGAGGAAGTGATTCATATTGTCAGGAGTTGTCTGAAGGGCTGCAGAAGGGAAAAAATGGATGAAATGAGCAAAGAGAAAGTAATAGTCTTGGTGATGATTAATACATGCAGGAGAATGCTATGTAAGGAAGATTTAGTGTAATAAGGTATACTGTATGAGCGTGTGAATGAAAACGCCTCATGACCTGAGTCTCATCCTTGGAGAGAACCAACTCCTGGAAGTTTTCCTTTGAACACATATTTTCTATGGTATGAACATGTCTGTGTTCACATCACACACACACACACACACACACACACACACACACACACACACACACTGAAGCACAATAAAATAAATAATAAAAAAGATGTACATAGAACTATGACAATCTCGTGTCTATATCAAGAAGGTGTGTGTGTTTGTGTTGTGGGGAGGACTCCTAGATAAAGTAAAACAAGATTTAAGAATGGAGAATCAAACAGTTCGGGCCAGGACAGCTGCCTCCCATAGCCAGAATTTCTGCTTTATACCAGTGGTTTCCTGCCTGTAAAGTGGTTTACTTCCATCAGTTTAGAAGGGACAACTGTTTAAAATGCCTTTCATTTATTTGGGGGGACTTGGGGGAGAGGCATGTGCACCACAATGCTCATGCAGATGTCAGAGGCCAGCTTGCAAACATCCATTCACTTCCACTCTGTGGGTCCCAGGGATCGAACCAGCTGTGAAGCGTAACATCAAACATATTTCCCTGCTGAGCCATCTCACGGCCCCCAGTCTTAATCATTTTTAATAAAATTGACAGAAATGATAGAGAATATAATGAATCACACTTTTCAAGGCTTAATATTTGATGAGTTGGTTTTTTTAAGTTAAAATAATTGTTTATGTTTTTTAAAAAATTGTTTATGTGTTATTGGATGATAATTTAAAATATACTTTCTGTCTCAAATAAATGGAAGGCTCTGTTTCGAGCGTTAGAGTTCAAGGGAACAAAGAAAGCAGACTATAATGACCAGATGATTGGCAGAGAAAATTGACTCTCCTGGTAAAGGTTGTGATTGGAGTAGACAGGCTGCAGGCAGACGAATGACTCAGGGTGATTTGTATTTTTGGTTTTTTTTTTTTTTTGTTACTCTTCTGCTAAGATAAGAAATAAGAGATAAGATAGTAACTCAGACTGTGTTGAGCTTGATGTCTGTGGGGATCCCAGGGAGCAGGGGATAACAGAAAATGACCTGCATAGATGTTGAGGTCCTGCTCACAATAAACTTCCAGGCCGTCATTTGCATATCCAGCCTCAGATGAGTTTGGCTTTCCCAAAGTGAAATGTAGACACGGTTTGGTGACAGGACGTAGAAAGTTGTAGGGCTTACAAAGGCTCGTGTGAAGGTTCTGGATTTCAGTCTCAGTGGGCTGTGCATTGAAACCCCACATTGTATGGAGTGTCTCGTGTCACAACCATTAACAAATTCAAGGCTGGCACTACACTTTCAAAAGTCCTCTTCAAGGGTCTCTTAAGCATGACTGCTGCCACCAAATTCCTTTCCTGTTGGTATTTTGAGAGTCATACTGATCCTGATGTTCCCCAAATTCCCCGGGGGCTCATTTTCCTTGATCCTCTCATCTTACTTCGTGTATCTATTCTGGCCCTTTCTTCTCTGTAGCACTCCACTCATCTGCTTCTAATCATTCACCCTTCTACCTTCTTCTGCCCTTTCTCTGGATGCTTAGATGCTGAGGATCAGGACAGCCTTAGAGGACACCATCACCTCTCATGGCCAACGTCCCCTGTTGATTGACTTTGATCTACCTCTGGTGTTAGTCGTGGCATCTCAGGGTGTAAGCTCAGCTGGAACAGGTCTTGGGGTGCACAATTGCTCACCCTCAACTACTCAGTGTGTTTTTCCTCAAACAGTCACCCTTTGCAAAAATATTTTTGGATACATTGTTGACAAGTTCTTCTGGGAGATGTGGAAATAAATGGTTTCACACTTAAAGGGAAGAGGATGGAAAGAGAGGAGACTCTCCCTCCCTTTATTACAATCCTCGATGTGATGCTCTAGAATGTGGCTCTACAACTGCCATTCCCTGTCACAGCCTCCATAGACACTCTGACCTGAAGACGGAATGTACACCACTACAAATAATAATACAACAGACCTTAAGTTTGAGGTGATACTCAGCTTGGTTTCATCTTCCTTCATGATCAGTAAGCAGTTCACGCAATGATACAGGATGTGTCTGTTGGCCCTCCAAGCTATGATTCCTACAGTTGCAATGTCTGAGCACACAGGTAAAACCTTCATCCTCTGTCTATCATATGACTGAACTCTATACTCAGCCCAACAGTTCCCTGTGCTGCCATCAGATGTTCCTGTACAGCAACAAATTGCAGCTGTGCTTCTGACTTCGTATTTTGTCTCACTTGAAGTTCTTCTGTAGAGTTGTCCATTTCTCCACCTCCTGGCTTTGCCTGCTGTCACTCTTGCTCTTCTATATTCTGAATAGAGTCCAATCTGATGCTTCCCATCCCTGAATAGTATGCTGCATGCATACTATTTTTTCCAGATTCTGGTTTCATATATAAAATTCCAGAATCCTGGTTGATTGATGTTTGTACCTTATAGGAGCCAAGTACCCAGGATTCACAACTGTAGGAGTTGACTGAGGCAAAGCCTTCAACTAGTCTTAAGACTTCTGAAAATATTTCCTAAGTCAACATAAATCACTCAAGTACACTGTACAGAGAAGGGCTTCCAATGAGAAGCCCATTTTGCTTATGTTACATGCTCTAGTAAGCAGTCAATATAGATTTTCCTCTAATAGTTCCTATATTAACTCAACAGATATTAACTGGCTGCTATATATCAACTACTGATCTAGGTTTGGTAAATTGAACACAGATCAAGACAGATCACACTTCTATCCTAATTACTCAGCTTTGACAGTGATGAACTATTATCTTGTTTATATTATGACAAGCAGTTATTTAAAATTTTTCTTTTAAAAGAGAGAAGAAAAGATAGATGTGTTTTCTGGGTGCAAAGCACATATGACAGAGGACGGTGTTTTGCCTCCCCTTGGTAATGATGTATTATTTACCTGTTTAGGATTTGTCTTGAATCTCCACCGTGATCACACAAATGAGGAGTTCAGTGCCAGTCTTTTGATGATAATCTGTACTAGCCATGCACTCTGTACAGCTTACTTTTCATGGAAATGCTGATGCTTAGTCTTAAAGTCTTTGAAGTGTTGCAACTGGGATAAAAATATAAAATCAAACATTGAAACATATTAAACTTTTATGCATTAAGCTTCTCATATCCATACATATTTAAATGGAAATACTTGAAGTGCTTCATTATTTAGAATTAATTTGGTATGAGTGATGATACATTTTGAAAGTACTAAGTGATGGAAATAAAGCCAACGGTCTGCTATGACAGTGTGTTTGTGTTTTAGAGCATACCACCAAGAGCAGGAGGGCATTGTCATGAGATGGCTTATCTACACAGTGGCAACACATGAGGAGGAGTCCAGGGGAGTAATATAGCTCCTAGAGAGTTGAAGTCACATGTTGAAAAGAGAATGTAAGAAGATGTATAGACATCCTTGCCAATAATAAAGTAGAAGGTAAAATATACTTTTTTGGATCAAAGTAAAATATGGGAAACATGCAGGCTTGATACACAGTATATAGAATCCATCTGTTTTTCATTGCATGATTCAAAAGAAAATGTGGCTTCTAGCTGAGCATCTATTGCCTAGGTCTTGGCAGCAAACAAGGACCATGGAAGGGGAATGTAGGTTTGGAAGACTTCAGGCAAAGCTGCCTTACACTGTATATTGGATCATGAGTGTTTTCCAAAGGTTCAAGTGTGAAAGATTTACTCTCCAGTGTGGCACTCTTGGGAGGTGGTAGGACTTTTAGGAAGTGGCACATAATGGGAAGTCTATGGGTTGTTGGTGGAGATTATGGAACATGGACTCTTACTTCACTTCTTGTTTCCTTGCCCGTGAGTTGAGCAGTTAGCTCTGCTATGCTTTGTCTATGGCTCTCAAACCAGAGGTCTAAAAGCAATGAGTCCACTTAGTCTTGGGCTCCAACTTCAAGAATTGGGAATTAAATATTTTTCTTGTTTTAGTTATATCTCAGGTATATTGCTATACACCTTTGGGGCTGACTAACATTAAAATGGGTGGAAGGGTTTTCAGTTGAAAGTTTATAGGCTAAGTCCTCCCTGCTAAAGTCTGTTCTACCCAGTTCTGAACATCTTGGCAAAGCCAGTGACTAAGAATAAGTCTGAGATCACCTAGACTTTTCTCCCTCCATTCCTTAAAATTCTTCCTTCAGATTATGTCCAAAATGTAACAACTTCTCACAAACTCTCCTGTTCGCCATCTTAGCTGCAGATTGGGATTAAATCCAAAACTGGACTATGGAGTGTTTATCAGAGCCATCCATACAACCTTGTTTGTGGCATTAATAATATCTTTTATTCTCCAATACAGTAGCTGCAGGGCAAAGTGGCTGTTGAACACTTGAAATAAAAAGAGTGCAGCATTCATTCCCATATTTTTACTTCTAGGAACTTGTGTATTGAAAAAATTCCCAAATGAGACAAATATTGCACACAGCATTAAGTAAGTCAATTTGAAATGTTTAAGTTTACCAAACAATAAATATTTGTTACATAATCAAACTATACAATACTTTTTGTGGATACAAGAAACTGTTCAGGGAATATTTCTGAACAATAACACATCTACAAAAGTTCTCTATTTAGCACTATAGAATAAAATATACAAATATCAGGTAGTCATATCCTCATTAAGGTAAATATATTTCTGTATATGGGATGATAGATTTATTGGTCATTGCTTTCCTTTCTTCTATCATTCTGTCTTTCTGTCTGTCTTTCTTTCTTTCTTTCTTTCTTTCTTTCTTTCTTTCTTTCTTTCTTTCTTTCTTTCTT
>CAJQZJ010034157.1:2739595-2766798 GCA_907164525.1 Lophiomys imhausi | reverse complement strand
ACACACACACACACACACATACACACACACACACACACACACACACAACCCTTCTCTTGTTCTTCTCTTCCTCCTCCTTCTGTTTCTTCTCTCAGTTATAGCTAATCAAGAAGTCCAAGGTCAAGACATGACAGAGTCACTGTCTGGTGAGGGGCTACATCCTATTTCATAGACAATTCTTTTTACTGTTTTCATATGGCGGGAGAGGGTGGGGTCCCCTTTGGTCTTGACATAACGCCAAGAAGCTCATGAGAGTTTTTACTCAATAGCCTAATCAGTTACCAAAGGCCCCACCACCTATTATGCCATTTTTTAAAGGGATAAAATTTGAATTTGTGTGACTTTGACCAATATAACAGAATAAAAATAACTTTGGAGAATATTACTTTTAGCCTGGACCAGTGTCTCTATTTTGCATTGGTGCTAATGTGAGTTCACTGCTTGTTTTCCTTCATAAACTCCAACAAAATCAAATGAAAAAAAAAAGGTCCCCACTGGTTTTAAAGAGGTTTTGTCTGCTCTCTGTTAGGAAACAAACTTCATAACTATTGGTGGAATGAGCCAACTGTTTAATTTATTTCACAGTACCAACCAAACTACTTTTTGGGTATCTCTTTAGTGACTGACAATAAATTGGTCATTTACATTGTGTGTTTTTTTTCCCTTTAAAGGGGAATGTGTAGTGATTATCTCCTGTGTTGAAAATGTGCTAATAGAGAAGAGTCATGCATCCGGGTGAGACAGATTTCAATCTGTAGTTATAGGTTCTTAGACTCATTGATTTTATCCCTTTTTTTAATCCTTATAATCTTGTTTCTACCTTTTCATAATTCATTGTCCCATGTACATGATAACAGTCTACAAAGGTGTGCCTGTGCTATCTCAGATTTGGTTGGGATTGATACAGAATGACATTTTGTTTGACTTCATTGTCCCAGAATTGTGCCACACTTTCGTTCTTTTTTTAACATTTTTTATTTATTTATTATGTATACAGTATTTGCTCTACATATATGCCCAGGCAGATCTCAATGTAGATGGCTGTGAGCCACCATGTGGTTGCTGGGAATTGAACTCAGGCCCTTGGGAAGAACAGCCAGTGCTCTTAACCTCTGAGCCACCTCTCCAGCCCAACTTTCGTTCTTTTAACTGCACCCCTCATAGCTGTGTCTGCTTACAGTTCAGTCTTCCAGCTGTACTTCTCATAGCTGTGTTTGCTTACAGCGATGTCTGACTGGTCTGAGCTTGTTCTCTTGTGTTACAGGAGCTATGCCTGTCCCAGACCAGCCTCCGTCAGCCTCAGAGAAGAACAGCTCCCTGAGCCCAGGCTTAAACACCTCCAATGGGGACGGCTCTGAGACAGAAACCACCTCTGCCATCCTCGCCTCAGTCAAAGAACAGGTAGAAGCATTCCATTTATGTGGCCTTCATGGCGGCATCTTAAAATTGCTTCTTTGGGTGAACATTGATGGTCACATTGTTGGAGAGTAGTATCATGCTAGCATTTACTACAGAAACAATACTAAAATAGGGCTACAATCATTCTCGATTTCATGGTGTTACTGATGATTTAGACCACTCTTAATTTACTGTTATAAGAGAAGGAACCATTTGTTGGATTGAAAAGGGAAGCTGTTGGGGGGAAGAGGGTGGAAGGGTGGGACAGGAAGGGGATTAGGGAAGGGTTTGTGACTGAGATGTAACTTGAAGAAAAAAAATAAAGTACTTATATAAAAAAACAAAAAAATAGTCTAAAATATCCCATCATGAGGAGAACACGTTCATGTAGATGAATTTCTGGAAGATATGTTAATCAGTCTGGCATGTGTTGTCATTGAAGGTTTCAGGCCAATAAGTTGGTGTGCAGAAAATATTGTCTAATAAATTGTCAACATTTATCCAGAAAGCTAAAATTTGTGAATATGTTGATCTCAGAGTATTTCAGTCGGTGAAGGGAAATAGTCTCTCCTACTGCTTCTTCATGGCTAATCATTTTGTTGGGGGGAGTGGGTAGAATGGTTCACACTCATACATTACAGATCATGTGGAAGCATAAATGCTTGAGAGTTCAAGGAAAATCTATAGAATTCATTATGTAAAACATGTTAATTACAGTACAAGAAAAATTCTACAACCTTCCCTGTCAAAGTCATCAAAATAGAATTAATTTCTCAAGCATGCCATCACTATAAAAATGAGCACATAAGTAAAATTCAAGCCTGCGATTTAAAAGAAACTATTCCATGAAAGCTTTGTTTCTTGTAAATCAAAGATGGTAAGTGATTACAGAAATCTGGATCAAGACTCGTATTTAATCCTGAGCATATGCTAGAGGATAAAGGAGGATTCTTTTTAAAATGTAGTTGATATGTAACTTGAAATATGTCCTGTATAATCTATCAATGTGGCAATAAACATTTCTACCTGAGATGTGAACTCAGGCTATTTTTCTCCAGTTATTTTGAAATTAATGATGAATTCTTACAGTCTTTAGTTACACTGTGTTGCTGTAGGACACTACAACAATTCTGTTTAATTATATTTTGGTGGCCTTACTGTTCTCCCTCACTGTTCCTGCACACCTTAGTCTCTGTGGACCTTGTTCTGCTTTCTTTTAGGTTTGAGTGGTTTTGTTCCATGATGCTGGCTTAGTGAAAGCATTGCAGAAAAGCTACACAGTTAACAGCAGGCATGCTGGGGCACAGCACAGCCCCAAAGTGGGGCAATGAAGAATACTCACTGTTCTGTAATGCAGAACGAAAGGGTGCAGAGGAAGCAGATGATATTTAATAAGAGGGGCTGATTAGATAAGTGTAGGAAGCCACCTATGTGTCAGTCTCTCAGTAAAGCTAAAGTTGATGCCGTTGACAGAAGAGATCACTGATATTGTCAGAAGTTTCCCCCACCCCTGCTTCAGGAAGTGTGCGGATAAATAGGTCTACAGAGGAGAGCTGAATCGATTGATTTGATGGTTTGGAGGGAGAAAACATTAACTGGGTACCTGTGCTGCTGCACAAGGTGCTAGTGAAAATCCCACCCTTGAGTTTTCTGATCATTGTAAGGAATAGTGGACACTGGAGCCCAGCGGGGTTCCTGGAACTGAAGGTCCTTCCTCACTACAGGTGAGCTGATTGACTTACTGGAAGTCTTCCTAACTTTAGTTCAGTGATAAAATATAAAAGTTAACAAGGAAATTGCAAGATAGATGTCTGGTGACAAATACAGTGTTTTATCATGGGACTTTTTAACAGTGTAGCTTAGGATGACTGAGAAGACATGGCGAGTCAAGGTCCTGTGTAGAGAAACCTCAAGTCATCACAGCATTGCCATCTCCCAAAGGGACACGTAAAGTTAGATGGTTGTTTAGCTGTTGTTTTGACAGTCTCACATAACCCAATCTTGGCTAAAACTCATTATGTGTCTAAGGAAACTGACTTTGAATGACAAGGACTAGAATGACAAGTGTGTACTAACATGTTTGGCTTCTCAGAATCTGGGGATTGGATCCAATGTTTCTTACATGCTAGGCACGCACTACTGACTTATATTCCTTGCCCATGTTTGGGCAATTTTAACCATTGTCATCTCTGGTTATATTGTTCACAGATTGTATTTTTAAGATCTTATGGATGGGTGAATACTTGGAGGTTCAAAGAAGAATAGAATCTACTTTATCAAACACACTAATCACAGCAGTACCTAAATGGATGGGAGTAGAAAGATTTTATCTCCATAATGAAGGGCTTATTGCAGATTTGGATGTCAGTAGGGGCCCAATTCCTCTCCAGATAGTATTTCAGTTTAGCACAGAAAAGTATTTAAATAAATGCCAGTATGAATTGACATATTAAATAAAATTAAGGTTATTGACTTACAACATATAGAAAATTGTCCAAGAGTAAATAGTATAACCATAAAGTTGAAAAAATAAGCACATCTGAAGAAGTATGGGGAGGTTGTTGATATAAGGCAATGGGGAAGAGGACTTTTATGCAAATTATCAGGGGATGTGTGATGTGTGAGGCAGTGGAGTATTGACAATAGTAAGGTATGTTAAACATTAAAAAGTAGAAAAGTGGGCTGAGAGATGCCTCAGTCAGTAAGAACACTGGCTGTTCTTGCAGAGGACCTGGGTTCCTTCCTCAGAATTCACATGGTGGCTCACAATGGTCTCTGCTGTTCTAGGGGATCTGATACCCTCTTGTGACATCTGCAGGCACCAGGCACATGGTGTATGTATATATGTATATATATTACATATATTCAGGCAGACAATACATTCAAACATATAAATTAAAAATAAAAATTACTTAATCAAAAGTACAAAAATACCCAAGAGGAAATATAAGCCACAGTATAACAAAATGCTGATAAAGCTAATGTAACCCTTTTTAAGGTTGATGAGGAAAAGAATGGACAAGACTAGAACACTAAGTAGAGCATAAACATGAAATTCACAGAAGAAAATGCAAACAACCCATGGATTTGTATATGCCCTTAGATGTACTCGTTGTGAATGCAGAATTTGAAATACAAACAAAATATTGTATGATTCTATCAACTATACCAGTATAAAAAAATAGTGATATTTTTCTAGCTAATGGCTAAGGTTTAGAGAATTCTTCTTCTTCTTCTTCTTCTTCTTCTTCTTCTTCTTCTTCTTCTTCTTCTTCTTCTTCTTCTTCCTCTCCTCCTCCTCCTCCTCCTCCTCTTCCTCCTCCTCTTCCTTCTTCTTCTTTTTAATTCCAAGAAAGAAAGTAAATTTCTTTCTTTGGCTCAAATGATCTGTTTGCATGATCTGGCATTAGACATGACGTTTTAAATAACCAGAAAGAATACTGAAGGGGCCAGGGGAGACATGTGGTCTGCTGTGCAGTGTTGGCTTGGATGGAATTAGAAACCCACAAGAAGAATATAGGAACATCCTTGGAGTGGCCTGATACAGACAGCCCATCATTTCTACATTGGAAGATTTTAGTACTAAACCATTTTTAAGGATTTTCTCTCTTTCTTAAATATAACTTTATCCACACAGTTTAAACAAATTAATGACATTTCTACTAAACATTATGAATTTAGGAAGAACTGACTTTGTATGTATGTATGTGTCTGACTAAGTGTATGCCGTTTGTGCAAGTGTCCTTGGACATCAAAAAATGGTATAGGTTCTGGAGCTGGACTTGTGGGTATTTGTGTGACAGTATGTGGATGCTGGGAACCATCAGACCTTCTGCAGGAGCAGCACATACTCTTAACGGCTTAGCCAGCTCTAGCCCCAAGCTATGCATTTTTATCACTAGCAGTAACATATACAACTATCTCTGTACTTTTTCATTTAAAATGTAATTTTTAACTGCTTTCTATAGGTAATTATGACCTTCTTGAGTAGAAATCTCATTTATTAACATGGAATTTCAGGTATATTTTATGATATCACATCATGTTCTAATCCTGTCTCTTTGGAAGTCAGTCATTCCTGCATCAGGGGCACTTATTCTTTGTACAGAAGGCATATGTTCTGAACTATCATGCAGTAAGTTGAATAATTCATTAACCCATCAGCAAACATACTGAGAACATTATCCTGTCAGCATACAATAGACTAATGTGCACAATGAAAGCCCAGTAGATAGAGTTCACTAACATAAGTTGTTAATGAGACTCAGGCTGCTAGTTAATATTGAATGGAAATAAATTCTAGTTTATAGCCATAGATTGAAATGTAAGTCACGCTACATCATGCTTTGTAAGATGGTCACTACCTCACAGGAAGGCATGAGTGACATGTTTGTAAGATGAGTCCTTCAGCACGGCAGTCATGTATTGTTCAACAGAAATATGTTCATTGATTTTTCTCTTTGTTGCAATTTCCTACCTTGACTGCCATTTAATTGCTTGATTTTCCACTTTCATTTTAGCATAAATAAAACCATGATTAGATGGTCAGTTAAATCCCATGGATAAGTTTCCTTGTCTTAGAATTCCTGCCTCATTTCCAGCAGTTACCAAGTCTCTCTTCCTATGAGATTTTTGAGAGACACCTAGTCTTCATTTACTGCCCTATATTTGAGTGTGCCTCACCAAGGGAGTAGGGAAAGATGGGGTGCATGTGTGGTGAGAGTGTGGTATCGATCATTTGGATGAACTACAAAGCAACCATGGGTATCATCATTGAAGTTTGCCAGGCACCTGTTGTGTGCTCAGGACCATGATTGTTGTGGTGATTCTCAGATTTGGAACTTGCCTTCATGGCAGATATGTGATGAGTTTTAGAATGCAAGCAATACTGAGATCATGAGGATGAGAAGGCTCAGGGGAGCTGGCCTCATGATGGAAATGACCCAAGGCATGAGTCATTAACTGATGATACCTGAGAGAAAGTCACTAAGTGGACAAGAGTGAATTGAGTCTGGTGTACAAGTGCAATGGAGACTAACTAACCTTTCCTATAGGACTGAGACAAAGAAAATGGTTGCAGAGCCAGTCTTGCTGAGGCTCCTTCAGGAAATTTGTGTTGTTGCTCTTATTGTCATCACACTGTCCTCATCTACTGGTTTGAGTTCATGACTTCAGAATCTATAAGGGGTTGGGCTGAACCAAGTTAGCAGAGAGACATAGGAAATGGGGGATGAAAGGTTTTCTTTCTAAAGTCTTAGACTCCTTGCTGAATGAAAAAGATGACTGACTAAAATGCTGATAGAGAATGGATCCATTGTGACACTATAAATGGGTTTTTGAGCCTGAAAATGGGTACTTAAAACCAGAAACTAGAAGGCCAGAAATTGATAATGCCAAGACTCATGGCAAAACCGTGGAAATGAGGAAACTGAATAAAAAGGAGACAGCACACCAGGCATCTTTATCCCTTCTGACAGCTGGCTTGAGATGGAGCAGAAGCAGTTGTGAGGAAAGCCTGGCACTCTCTCCAGTGGGAAAGAGAGAGAGTTGGAGTTTATTTCTCACTGCCAGAGAACAAGCTTGCCTGTTGGTGATCTTCTGAAGAAAATGAAGTCTGGTCTTCAGTTGTATGCATTCATTTAACAAGTGGTATGATACTAGTGTGCTCTCTTAGACAAGAATTTATATTCAACCATGCTTTGTAACATTTGCCTTTGTGTTTTGTTTGCAATGAAATGAATATTACAGTTGCTCTTTGCAATACTATGACTTCCCTGGAAATATACTTGTGATTCAAAATAGTATCCCCTGTTATTTGGCCACTATATAATTTGATAATCACAAGCTTCCTACTATCCTGGTTGAATTTTTTAAGTTATTTTTGCATGTGTTGAGTGTTGTGCATGTGTGTGTGTGTGTGTGTGTGTGTGTGTGTGTGTGTGTGTGTGTTTGTGTGTATATATATATATATATATGCTTGCATGTGGATATGTGTATGGGAAGGGCAGAAGTTGATGTCTAATAACTTCTTTGATCACCACCCTCCTTATATATTGAAGAACTGTCTCTCACTTGATCCATTGTTCACCAACTTTTCTAGCTTAAGTAGACAGCTTGATCCAAGGATCCTCTGTTTTTGCCTTGTACATGACTGGGATTATAGGTGGCCTGTCAAATTACCCAGCATTTCCTTAGGTGCCAGGCATCTAGACTCAGGTCCCTGTCATTACGTGGCTAGTGGTTTTATCCCAGGAGTCATGTCTCCAATCTTCTAAGATGTCTTCTTGTATAAGGCATGAGGAGTTTTACAGTTTTACTTAGTGCTTATTGATATTTGAAAACTCTGTTAGCTAGATAAGTTACTTTTTAAGCACTTCTCTCAAGTACACTAAACAGGCTGCACAGAGAGGACTTCCACATGCATGCTAGTCTGTGTTGAGGTATTTCTCACTAGTGCTTACCAGGCTCCGACTGTGTGCTTGGGTGTGATTGCACAGGTGTGTGATTGCACAGGTGTGTAATTGCACAGGTGTGTGATTGCACAGGTGTGTGATTGCACAGGTGTGTGATTGCACAGGTGTGTGATTGCACAGGTGTGTGATTGCACGGGTCCGTTCTCAGATTTGGAGCCTGCCTTCATGACAGATATATCTGATGAATGTTCAAATGTAAATACTGTAAAATTTTACACATTATTAAATTTCAAGTGGTTTATACATAAAGGCACTCAAAATTGTGAACGCTCTTAGGCACTGATGCGCTGTTGCTGAACTAATTTTATTCTTCCCGTATCACACACATTGTAAATTATATTCTTGATTTTAAAGGCATTTTATGGCCCAGTGTTGAGTAAACTGATGACTCCTAGATAGCAAAAACAGTTCTCTTGTTCACAGAGTCACTTATTCTATTATACTCAAAAGAAAGAAAAGACAGAGATTAAGGCATTTCTGAGCTTCCACTCTGACCAAACCACTCCACTATGTACTTGACACAAGATGTTCCATAGGAAGGCATATGCAAATTATGTAAAAATCGTATTTTTTTAATTTATTTCTGACTCACCCTTGAGAAGCCCCCTTCCACATTTGGGTCAGCCTGACTCTTCCCTGAACATTTGTTTTCCTGTTAAACCCTGTGATTCAAACACGTGTTAAACATATCTCCCAATAAACTCCAACTCTGAATCAAAAACTTTTCTAATTTTATGTAAAATTAAAAGAAATTTCTATCTTTTGTGCTTATACATCAGAAGATGTTACACTTCCCTTTTTTATAGCTTCTACACGTATAATTTTAAAGAACTTTAGGACTACAGAGAATTATGATATTTGAAAGAGCAGATTATCTCTTACCCTAATAAGACACTCTCTTAATTATTGTTCCTTAGTTCTGCATATCACTACACAGTCTTTTAACATGATTATGTTACTGTGAAGACAGCTGTATCCCTGATAACACAATATGGTATATGACGGAACACTGCTAAGCATCCTCCAAACAGTATTTTGGAAAAACATTTTGTGAACATTATGACAGAATTCTTATCCATGGAGAAAAGGAAATTAAAACACCTTGGGGAAAGGTCAAGAAGAGAGAGGATTATCTGCAAAGACCAGTGAACTTTAGATTCATTTAGTCAGAATGGCAAGGATTATACATACCATAATACTAGCAGGGAATTTTTTGGCATGTCAAAATTAAAAACAAAGTTACTTTATTCTTGACTTTTAAACTTTATATCATGTTTCAAGCTTTGCATAGATCAAGGAAGAGATAATGAAAGTACAGTTTCAACTGCATTTACTTGCTAGATCAGCAGCTGCTTCAGGAGCAGTGTGTTTTTCGAAGTGTGAATGCAGATATGAAGGCATGGCTAGGAGCCTACATAGTGAGGTCTCAGTAGTTTACAATATAGTTTATGAAGATAGGACAGAACCTCAACGCAAGATCTATGCATGCCACAGACAAGGATGATGGGGATGTGGAGTTCTGCAGTTCCATGTACAGAGGCAATGGACAGTCAGAATCAGAATTATGAGACTACTGATGTGCATCTGCAGGGTTAGAACAGACCTAGAAATGAGAGAGAAACAAGAGGAATAAGCTATTAGGAACTTGGGAGTTCATGCTACATGTAACAGTTATGGGACACTAATTCTAAAAACATGGACACATCATCTTTCTCTCCCATACCATTCTCAGCTCACTTATATATGGTCTGTTGTTTCCTGTGAGGTATTTTGCCTTTGTCTCTCAAAACGTATTTTCCCTAAAAATGTCCAAATCCATTTCTCAAGATATTTCTGTTGTCTACTCATCTGTTTGAAAACCTCAACGCCATTCTTTTTTTAAATTTATTTATTTATTACTTCAGGTTACATCTCCATCATAGTGTCCTCTTTCCACCCCTCCCAGTCCTGCCCTCCCACCCTCTACACCCTCTACCTTCCATCCCACTCCTCTGGAGTGGAGTGTCCCTACATATCAGTCCCCCATCCAAGTTCAGCAGTCATATGAGGGCCAACAGCCTCTTCATACACTGGGAGCCTACAAGGCAGCACCACTAGGGCAAAGTGTCTCACTGACAGGATGAAAAGGTCTATGTTCATGTTACCTTTGGTGCATTGGTTGTAGTATAGTTATCTTGTACTATATGGCTAAAATCCAATTGTAAGTGAATAGATGCCATGTGCATCCTTCTGAGTCTGGGTTAGCTCACTCAATCAATAAATGGGACCATGAAACTGAAAAGCTTCTGTAAGGCAAAAGACACTGTCATTTGAACAAAACGGCAGCTACAGATTGAGAAAATATCTTCACCAACCCCACATCTGACAGAGAGCTAATATCCAAAATTTACAAACAACTCAAGAAATTAAAGGCCAAGAAACCAAATAATCCAATCAAAAAATGAGGAACAGAGCTAAACAAAGAATTCACAAAGGATGAATTCCTAATGGCTGAGAGACACTTGAAGAAATGCTCAGCATCCTTAACCATCAGAGAAATGCAACTCAACTCCATTCTAAGAGTGAGCTCATTGGATGTCCTTGTGTCCCTCTCTCTGTAACTGCTAACTATGGGGTTGGAGACTCTGACAACTCAGCTTTGCATGCTAGGTAGAAAGGAAGCTTTTAGCATATGTAGGATTTTGAAAAATGTTTTAATGCCTCTCATTATTCTTTCATATTTTCAAAAGAAATCATTGCTAAATGTTCATCATGTGAAATCATATTAAATATTTTAAATCTGATATTTTAGTCTTTTATGAATTCTATGATGAAAGTAACTGTTGAAGATTATGGGAGATCTACAAATACTTTCGAAGACTTTCTTTTATGAGTTTCATGTGAACATTTATATGTGATTACTGAGATACAATGTTTATTTCACTTGATAACTATTTTAACCTTTGCTCATTTAACATATCAGTAGTATTTTTGACATCATTAAATATTCTTTTAAACCTTTTTCTCATAGATATGAAATACAGAATCATTTAACAGTATAATTTTATTTGAATTCTATAGTGTTATTTGTGTTTTCAGTTGATTCAATTTTGTTAGTATGAAAAATGTAGCAGCATGTCATGCTTCCTTGTACATAAGTCATTGAGTCGGTTTTGACAGAGGCTGCCTGGAGCCAAGTTTTGAAAAGAGTTTAACGACCCTTACAAACTCACTGGGAAAATATGTCATAATTAATTACTGATAAGGGCCTCAGGCAGGACAACAAAGCAGGAACTCTTGGAGTATAAAAATCAATGTCTCCTGAGTGGTTTTCTTGGACTAGGAAATGAACACATAGAATTCCAGAGAGAGTAAACAGGGAAAGTGTTTGTTCCTCAGGAAAACAGAGCCAAAATTCTTAGTATATGTCTACTCAATTTTTACATATATGGTAGGAATAATTGAGGTAACACACAACTTACTATAAAATAAGGAATCAATTATAAATAGTATCCCAAAGAAATGCTTTTTTAAAAAAGAGTACATATTAACTTTCTTTAAAGTTGTATTATTTTATAAACTACATAGTTTTAATTTTTTATAAATTCACATGCAAACCGTTCTGTTAGGCATATAATTAAATAAAAACATTTTATTTTGTAATTTTTGGTTAATATTTTTGTTTATGATAAAAATTCCTAAGACTAAACATTAGCTATTTAAAACCATGTTCAAGGAGATTGCTAGGAAACTTTAATGAGTCATCGGAGTGTTTGCTGTGAATTAGTGACTGCTTTCACTACAGAACACAGTCTCATTTCTTAAACATAATAATTGACTTATGGTATGTTGTCTATTAATCTTCCTAAGTAAATATTTTCCAGCACAAAGATTCTGCTTAGGTTAAGTGGCCTGAGTACCAGGGAAAGAGAGGTGCAGACAGTTTCGTTAGCAATATCTTTTTTTAAAAATAAATTTATTTATTTATTGCTTCAGGTTACGCGTCCTCTTTCCACCCCTCCCAGTCCCTTCCTCCCACCCTCTACCCCCTAACCCTTCTATCCCACTCCTCGGGAGTGGAATGTTCCTACATAACAGTCCCCCACCCCAGTTCAGCAGTCATATGAGGGCCAAGATCCTCCTCATACACTGAGGACCTACAAGGCAGCACCACTAGGGCAAAAGTGTCTCATTGACAGGAAAAAAAAGCCTATGTTCCTGTTCCCTTTGGGGCATTGGTTGTAGTAAGGTAGTATACATAAGCGACCCCAAAAATTCCACCAGAGAACTCGTTAGCAATATCTTAAGGGGTCATTAATGAGGATCTAATCAATACTTGGACCCCTCACTGTTAGTGAGGTACTTTTATGGACAGCGTGTCATACTTGGAGAACACTGTGAGTTCAGTGCAGTTCTGCTTTACGGGAACATTCCTGTTGTTGAGAGTCAGTGTTTTCAACTGGAGCTATCTGTATCATGCATCAATGACATAGATAAACATGCCCGAGGCAAGCTATCGATCATGTTCAAGTTGCCGTCACTAGGCTGCAATCATAAAAGGCATGTGCAGGTCCAAGCCCCGGGCTGTAAATGAGCTGGCCCCGTGCCTCAGTGCCGCCAGAAAGTGAAGATCAGCGTTCTCCTTTTACACTAATGAAGGGTTCAGACTTCCACACTCTGCTCACGGCCTGAGGAATCAGCAAGGCTACTTGCCTAATTATTGTGAAAAAGGAACAACTCAATACCAACAAGGTAAAAAGAGAAAAATCGCTTTGGACATGTGGTCCTATCCATTTAGATATATAGGGCTAAATGGCTCCATTTACCAAGTCGGTAGATTGAGTCATGTAGGGATGCTTTTGCAACCTACACAACTGGCGCGTTATGCTTCTGGACGAAGAAGTTACGCTCAAATGGAGAATTAAAACAATAAATAAGTCAACTTCAGATTATCCCAGCGTTCTCTTAGGCAAGCACAAGCAATTTCATAAGCAGTTTTGACACTCATCTCTTCTGTTAGAGGTGATACTGCGCTGTTCCCTGAAGTTGCATGTCCTTGGGAGAGAGAAGACCTCTCCCCAAACAGGTCAGCATGGTAATCAGATCACACATTAGCCAAAGAAAGCGTGGCTAACAAATAACACTGCCTGCTCCCAGTACTTGTCAGAAACCTGGAATTGCCTGCTATCCACTGACCTCCTGTCAAAAGACACGGGCAATTTATTCTTAAAATTAATAATCTAGAGTGAAAATACTCCTTCTTTTGGGAGCTCTGCTCAAATTGGGAGCAGCGCCTCAGCTCTCCTTGGAGTGCTGTCGAAGCACTCGGCTTTAATAGTACCAGTGAGAGCACATAACTCCACATCTGAGATGATGCATGATGAGAGATAGCCTTTCTAGGAGCTTTGCCGGGTTGCACAGAAGGCAGTCGTTGGACACCTTTCCTATGCCTTCACTATTTAATTTTTTTTTAAATTAGGAGTAGACGTACAGTGCTGCTGAACTAGCAATAACCATTGATGGATACTAACATTTTATGACACTTGTGCTAATTAATTCATTTTTTTAAGCAGGCATCCAGATCCTATTCACTTTTGTGACCAAATTATATTTCCCTGTCAGCATATATCAAACTTCATTGGTCCATTTACCTGTTCTTTAACTATTATGTGAAACTATTCCTCAGAAGTGTGAACAAACATCTACTCACCCCACATAGGGAACCAAAGACAAATGAGAGGAAGGATACCATCAAAGTCCAGCCTGGTGAACCAATGAGTTTTATAGGGGCTACTGGTAGGAGTGTGAGTGAGGGTTATTTACAGAAGTAGAAATGGCTCAGACATAGCTGCATGAACAAAACCCACCCTAGCATGGGTGACAGGTCACAAAAGCTGGGAACCTGGAGCTCACTGCACAGCCTGCAGGCAGCTCAGTTGGTCTGAGCCTCCCGAGGCCTGGCTTGTCTGAGAGTGTCTCTCAGCAGTCCTTATGGCCAATACAAGCATTTCTTGTCTATCAGGAATAATAATGCTGTGAATATTCATGACCATGTCTTTGTCTGGACTATTTTTTTAAATTTATTTTGGGTTAAGATCCATGAGTAAAATACTGGTGTACATGACAACTTTGGTTTTACATTTTAAGAGCTGCTAAAATATTTTGGAAAAGATATTACCCATGTGAGGGTTCCAGTTTCTTCACAGTTTTTCCAGTGTTTGGTGACATTTCTTATTACATCTATACTAATAGGAAATGAACAACTTCTGAAATGAACTTGGTTTAATGTGGCCTTTTTGATACTATGTGCATATAAAAAATAGATAAAATAGTACGTTTCCTCTGTTAATGGTATATATTTCATTATCTCTGTATGTAACTAAATTACAAACGATTTTGTTGTCCAAATTTATATTTCAAAAACATTTTTGTTCATTTGGTTTTTTTGTTTTGTTTTGAGATAGAGTCTCACTTTTTGGCCTCTAGCTAGGCTTAAGCTCACAGAGATCTGACTGCCTCTGCATTCTACATCCTTCGAATAAAGCCATGTGCTAACATACCTGTCTTTTCAAGAAGCATTTCAAATTAATAACAATGTAGTATCATCTAGCTTGATGAGCCTGTTTATTTTCATTGCCAAATTGAGAAGATATAGAATCTTCTTGGAGACAAATCCGTAGGGCCATCTGTGAGGATTTTCTAGATTGGGTTAATTGAGTTGGGAGGACTGACCCTAATTGTCTGATAGATTGAAAAAGAGAGAGGGAGTTGAATGCAAGCATTCATTTCTCTCTGCTTCCTGGACTGATATAACATTGCCAGTTCTTGACTCGATGTCCTTGCCATGATGGACCCTCAAACTATGAACCCTAATACACTCTTCCTCCCTTAATAAACATTTGCTATGCCAGTTTGTCCATGCAATGTTACAAATACCTGAGATACTGTAAATAAAAAGGTCAAGAGGGTTTTTGTTTTTTTTTGGGTAGGAGATACATTTGTGAGGTATATCCAACCCCTTATACTGTGTACAATGATTCGAGCTCATGCTGACCATGATGGATTGACTGCCTGACCCATGATGGATTGAAGGCCTGGGTGTGGTCAAGTAAACTGATGTGAACAACTGAGTTTTGCTGTGTCTTTTTGTATAGCATTGTGCATTGAGTGGAGTTCACTGACTCTACTCAATGTAAAAGTGAGAACAATTAGAAGCCTTGATTTGTTCTGTGAAAAGAGCCAAGAGTGCTTAGTTGTTTGGTCGTTTTCCAAGATTTAGTGGTATATACAAATGTCCTTTTGATAAAGTCCTTCTTGTTTGATTTACTTTGCTTTAGAGAACCCTTATTTGTGGTTGTTTGTTTGTTAGAGTAATTCAAATTGAGCTGGCACAACCAAATGCTTTTCACTAGGTCGCATATGGAGGAACTGGTGAATATCCCTTTATAAAACAATGTGACATACAGTGCCTTTGAGGTAGGCACGTGACTTCTCCTTTTCATCCTGGAGATAAGTATAACATTCTTTTCAAAACTTAGTGAAATGCTGCAGCATTCCAGTATATAGACTTCTGGTAAGGCCTCCTAAAACTGACTTCCTGGGAAAGAGAACGTTGGACAAATCTGCTTTCTGCATGCTTCTGTGACTTGGCTGGCATTCTTCAGTTAATTAAAGGTTATTTCCTTAATTTAAAGGTTATTTCATTTACTCATAGGTAAGGTCTGCAATTAAGTCAGTTACTGTAAAGAAATGCTTCCCAGGAGCCAGCCAGGGTTGACTGAAAAGGAGAGTTTGCAGGCTTCCCTGTTTGTTTGCTTTCCTGCCTTACCATGCAGAGAGAGCAGTGGAGACCGGAGATGGCGTGCTCATGACGGCATTTGGCATTCTTTTGAGATAGTGTTCAGTAAGAGGCATTCCTGAGGGACATACCCCTGACAGCGCCACTCACACCTTCCGTGCCTATTAAACTGGACTGGGCTAGAGACAAGTGAATATTAATTCAGAGCCCTCTTTTTCCAACCACTCTGGACTTGTGGACACTGAGGGACAATCAATATGCAAAACAAGTAAGGTATTTTATTTCCATGTAGCCACTCTTGCTCTGCTACATAATGAAAGGAATGACCCTTAACAATGTGCCAAAATATAAATTTCCTTATTTATGTTCCTGAATCTTTACTATTTCCATTGTAAGGAAGATAGCACGGTAACTCATGTTTAAAATGGGATGAGGCTGAGAGAGATTTTGTAACTTATATAAGGTCACAGACTAGTAAGTGTCCAAGCGGGGTTTAAAAATAATTTTCCATTCTTTTAGAGTATTTCACTCTCTATGTGCTGTACCTGAATGGAGTATTGGAAAGGAGAGGGGAGTCAGGCAGTGAGCCTTAGGGGAAAACAAAACAAAACAACAACACAAAATAGTCTTTTGTAAAAAACATGCCATTATCTCTAGGAACAGAGAAACATTTAAATACTGAGGGAGACACCTGTTTCTCTGTAAGATCGACTGAAGTCAATTTTGCTGGGGTCTCCTTTTTACCATTTTCTACAAATTTTAGCTCAGCAGGAACTCCATTACATCCATTCTGTTTGTTTTCAGATAGAGTTACAAGAAAAATCTTTCAAGTTCTCTTTAAAAATAAATTAAACCATCACTCACAGCAAACACACACACTCCCCATGTAATGAAATTAAGTGTAGAGTGTAATTCACAATTAAACTAATATTGAACTTGCCGTTGGCCCCACAGTCTTCTACACCCCTGCCATGTTTGAATGTCTGTGACTGTGGAGTCTTCAGGTGCCCCCTCTTGCCCTCTATGACTCTTTCAGCACACCTCGAGGACACAAGTCAGGAGACCCCAGTAACTCATGATGGCGTGTTTTGATTCAATTGATTGATTCTTCCAACTGACCAAGGCTTCCATTGCTATATTCTAAGAAGAGTACAGCATTGTTGCTTTTTATTACATTTCATTTGTCCCTGTTGAAGTAGACTTAATTGTAAAATGTTTGAATGACATTAAGATTGTTTGTTCAGAAAATCTTTATAATGAAAAAGGCCAGTTTATAGTCCCAGTACTCAGGAGGTTGAGACATGAGGATTCTACACATGAGGCCAGCCTATTCTATGCTTTGAGATGCTATCAAAGAAAGATATAATGGGAAAATGTTGTATGCATATGCAAATGTGGATCAGTACTAAATATCTCTACAGAGGATGAAATATTTTTAACATGGATACTGTGCATACAATAGTCGTAACAGCAGCCATAGTTTCCATTTTCATCAGTGGAATTTATATATATATATATATAAATCTCTCCCCTCCTCCCAGTAAGAAGGGCAAATACTAACTGTACTCATGTTTCTGTCCAGTGAAAGCCAATAGTGTTTTCTCCAGAAAATTGTAAGTTCTTGTCTTTTGTTACTTCCTCCCGTGCAGATGCTATTACATAATCATGTTTGCTGAGAAATGGGATGGTCCCTTCATTTTCCTTTGCACTCGTTGTCATCTCTAGGCTAAAATAGAAGATTTTGATATTGAGAAATAATCATACTATCAAAGGCTGCTATTTAGTCCTATCTGTGTCTTTCAAGTTTTTATATTTATTTTTACTTTATTTACTTGTTGTTTGTTTGTCTGTCTGTTTTCTGATATAAGATGTTGCTATGTGGCCTTGTCTGGCCTGAATATAGTTCAGGAAGGCCTTGAGCTCATAGAGATCCACCCGCCTCTGCCTCTCTGAGTCCTGGGACTTAAGGCATGCACCACCATGTATGGCTGTTCGTTTTTTTAGGTGTATGCATGTGGGGGTGGGGGTGGGGTCCTGTGTACGTCCATGCAGTTGCCCACACGGTCATGATGGGGACATCAGATACCTGGAGCTGGAGTTATAGGTGGTAGTTGTTTGGTGCCTGATACGGGTGCTAGGGATGGATCTGGGTCTTCTGCAAGAACAGGGCATTCTCTTAACTAAATACTGAGCCATCTTTTCAGCCTCTGACTTTGTTTTAAGACATCAAGAATGGTGATAGTGGGGTGTTTTTGACTACAAATTTCTAAACTTCTCAATGTTATTTTACCATGTTTTAATGTAAGTTGAAGTCGTGTATATATTCTTCTATGAATAAGACTATTATTTAAATTATACTCATTTACTCAGTGTCTTTGGAATTACGTTTTAAATAAGTAATTCATAGCTAGTGACAGTTCTTGACATTTGTACAAAGCGGTAATTTTTATTTAATTGTTTTATAAAATTACTTATCCCCTGGTGAATTAAGAATCAAGCACTGCAGATATTTGAACATTTTCTTGATCTCTCAGTGTTATTAGTAGGAAAACTATAGTTTACTGGGCTTCGTCCATGATCTTTGCCAGATGCTCTGTAAAACTGGAGAGGGGACAGTTTGTATATCAACTGCTCCTGAAATTGTTTTACAGATCACCCACACTTTGTTGTAAAGCTTAGGGAAATCTTTATCAATATGAGCCCACATGAACTCAGGGACCTTGAGGCTTTCTGAAGAAGCAATGGTGGATAAGAGGTCACGGCAGTTCTCTCCCTGTTGACTTAATAAGTGTGTTAGTTGGTATAGTTGATATAGTTTGCTGAGTACCTCTGCAAACACTGCTTGATTTGACCTTGAACCAAATGAGGTGGTTTCAGGGACATTTAGCTAACCTCACTGCACAGGGGTAAAAACTGAGAAAGCAATGGTCTTAAATCAGTTCACATGGATTATAAACTTTGAACACTGGCCAGGTTTTGAGTTTCTACTAGTAGCAATACTAACTAAAAATCATTGAGGACTTTCTCTGACCCAGGGCCTGTTCACTCACACTCTCTTATTCCACACTGAAACATATGCAGTCACACAGCCTATCTGACAGATTAGACTTACTCAGAGAAGCTTAGCTGGTTAAAGCCAGTCCTCTGGCTGGTACCCAGAAACGCTTCAAGATGTAAGGATTCGCCAAAAGACAGAACTCTGCATGACTTCACTTTAATCATAAATGGGAGTGTTGGAGGATATATTTTACATTTATTTAACTTCTGTCTGCTCCAGTTTCCTCATCTGTTAAAGTCAGTGTCAAGAAGGTCTACTTGAGGGCTGGAGAGATGGCTCAGCGGTTAAGAGCACTGGCTGCTCTTCCAGAGGTCATGAGTTCAATTCTCATGGTGGCTCACAACCATCCATAATGAAATCTGGTCCCCTCTTCTGGCCTGCAGATATACCTGCAGACAGAACTCTGTATACATAATAAATAAATCTTTAAAAAAAAAAAAAAGAATGTCTACTTGAAAGGTTGTGAGAAATTCCAATGCAGTATCTAATAACAGGTTGAAATCATTTAGAGTAGGAAGAATGCATAGGATAAATTTTAGGTCCCGTTGTAATGTTATCTGTTTGTATATGAAAGGCAATGATGAAACTGTGGCATTTAATATTTTAAAAAACTTGGAATGGACACTTAGATATTTCCATATGAAAATTCTATGTATTACTACTGTCGTGTATATAAAGTGTAGCACTTTAAAGTGTAACCAAATTGAAGGAAAGAGCAATGCCATCAAATTGTCAATAGTAAGAAGAATGTGTCTGTCAAGAACTTTCCTTTGAGACCTAAGTCAACATGAAAAATATTTGAAGGCCGTTAAAGTGTAACAGTGTCTGTGTGATTCTCACAATGGCAGATAGTGACAACTTGTTTTCCTTTATATGCTTGAAGTTGTTGCAGTGTCTAGTTGCAAGCTGTGTTATTTTTCCATGACAGAGGTCATGTGAGCAATTAAGCAAAACTTTAATGCAAGTAGTTGCCTCAATTCTACCCCTCTCTTCCTGCCCATTGAAAATTGCTGTCCTGGCAGTTTAATGCCTTGAATTTCAGGTGTGGAGGACAGTAGGAGAAGAACTGGGTACCCAGAATTATGGATATTTGTGAAAATGATGCCAGTGTAGTTTTGTGGTCACACAGATGGGCTGAGGACTGCCACCCACCCCTTTTCTCTCTCTTGACTTTCTTTTTTTTTTTTTTTTTTTTTTCATTTTATTTTTTTTTATTTTTTTTTTTTACTTTATTTTTTATTTCTTCAAGTTACATCTCAATTGAAATCCCCTCCCTACCCCGCCTCCAGTCCCACCCTCCCACCCTCTTCCGCCTCAACCCACCCCTCCCCTTCCTTTTTTTTTAAGTTTAAGATATATCTTTTCCCCCCAACAGCTCCCCCTTTCAGTCCAACAAATGGCTCTTACTCTTATAATAATAAATACAATACAAAACAACAGAGGTAATTAGGCCACAATTATGAGAGTTATATGGCTTGGCATACAATCCCAATGTCCAGTCTATATGTATTTGGCACCTGACTTCAGCATTCTACTGTCGATCTATCTCCATGAGTTTAAAGTTCTATATCCAACTCAACTTTCATCCCAATTTAAAAAGCATCTTCTTAGAACACACTCTTGATTCCCAAACAACTCAAAATTTAACCATGAGACTCTAGCTATCTATTCTTCAACCACCTCAGAGACCTGAGAGGGACAAATATATCTGATTATATAGGAAGTGCAAGGCTGCAGCTTCCCAATCTAAGAAATGACATACCAGTGGCTGCCTGGACAGCTCCCATTTTCTCTCCATACATTACAGCATCAATCTTCAGTCATTTGACCCCATTTCTCTGACAGACATTGATTGTAGAGCAGGGGTTATGAAGGACTCTCCTACCCTGTCTTGGCAGAGCTAGGCTGTCGACTTACCTGCTTCCAAGTTTTGTCCTTTTTGGACAGCAGTCTGTCTACAGTTGAAGCAAGGGGTTTTTCCTACCCTGTCTTGGCAGAGTTAGGCTGTTGATTTCCCCGCTACCAAGTTTTGTCCTTTTTGGACAGCAGTCTGTCTGCAGTTGGTGCAAGGGGTTTTTTCATGCCAAGAGAAAGGCTTGCCACCAATTCAACCATCTTACAGTGGAGGTTCTTCGATGCTTATCCTCTACTTGGAGTAGAATAGGGTTGCCGTCAGGCGCTGATATGTCTTGATATAAAAAAAAATCTTGATTTAAGATAACATCTTTGAATGCCATATTCTGCAGATCTCAAGGGGTTTTTGAAGATGCCCTATCCATCTCTTGTATTTAGATAAGCAAATGTTGCTTGTCTCTTAGCAACTTGATTACTGGGTAGTTTAGAGAATATCTGTGATAGACTGTCATAGTAGCCAACAAAGAGACATGTTTGCATGACTAGGAGTTTGTTTTAACTATCCTAGACCGTTTTAGACGGTTGGTATCAAGAGGTCAGAGCTTCACATTTTATTTTTAAGTATCTCTAGGTATGATACCATTGGGAAGCATTACCTTTAAATTTGTATCAATATACAAAGATCTATTCAATTGTGGTTAAATATACTCTAATTATGTATCAATATACCAAGATCAATGCCTATGTAGCCCAATATAATCTTAATATTACGTCCATATGGAAGGGTCAATACCATTGTGGCCAACTATAATCTTAATTTTGTATCAATATACAAAGATCAATACCGGTGTAATCCAATACAATCTTATTTTTGCACAATAAACAATGGTCAATACCACTTTAGCCAAATAAACTACTAATTTTGTATCAATATACAAAGGTATAAGGGCATATTCAATAATCTGCCCCTTCTTCCTGGACCTTCCTGTGCTATGTCTATATCTCATTTTTCTCAAGCCCATGCACTCCTACATAGGAGAGGAAGAAGGATACAGAAAAGGAAAAGTAGGAATTCCCTGGGGCTACCCTCCAAAACCCATTAAGACAGGACCATTTATCAGCTTGTAGACTCTTCCCCTACATAACAGAGTTTTCAGTTATCCTTCAAATAACCAAAAAGATGGGCGGAGAAACACCCTCCCCACCCTCTGGGCATGGGACGTCGCTCTCTTAAAGTGACTTCCTGCTGATTTGGGTTGTAGTAGACCTGTTTGGGGCCCCAACCCAAATGGGAAAAATGATTAAAAATGTTAGTACAATGCTTTTATGTTCGGTCCTTCTGTTCTCAGCTGTTTAGATGACCTAAGGGGTTTGTAGGCAGAAGCTGGTCTTGCAGGCTTCACTGAGGTTCTGGCCGGGGCACTGTGTAGAGCTGAACGGTCCCAGCGACACTGGATTGCAGTGGTGGTTGCAGGCCCCCGATGGAGACAGCTATTGAGGAAGTCTGCCAGGCAGAATCAACTGTGTCACTCATCCTCCTTGGTGCCTGATTCTGCTCTCTGCTGAGGATTCCGCTGTCCGCTGTCCCCGGGCTCCCCTAATGGACACTTCGATTCTTCTGGAACGATAAGAGCACAGCCCTGCCCCAATCCCAACCCTAGGACAATTGCCCTCTTTTTTTTTTTTTCTGGGGGGGGATGGAGGGGGCTAGGTAGTACTTCTCCTGAAGCAAATTTGGCCTTCTGACAACATACAAAGCGTTATCTTTCAATCCGGGTTAAAGTAGAAATCATTCTGTCACCTTGGAGCTAAACCAGCTCTAGTGTATATATTTTGAGATCCCAAAGGACAATCTGCCTGCATCAAGAAGGCCTTTTGTAAGTAGCCTCCAAACCTAGGTCCCTCCAAATCCCATGTGTGTGTCTCTGAACTCTAATTATTGGGAACAGGGACCTGTGTTTCTCATCAGAAGGGATCAAAGATGTGTTCCACCACTCCTGGATCGAAGTCTTTCTCTATTTAGAGTTTACCCTGCATCAGGCTGACCCTGAACTCCGGGATCTGCCTCTTTCTGTCTCCAGTGTGCTGGGAGCTGGGACCAAGGGTGTACTCTTCTTGAATGGTGGGACCAAGAGTATTCACCCTCACCACCCCGCTCCATATGACTCCAGAGTACATAAGACCACCAACTCTAAGGTGCCCCCCCCCGGTCTCCGCTGAAGTCAAAGGCATGGGCCAATACCACAATTCCCTTGTATTTTACCTTAGCTCCACGTCTTCTCTACACCTGGAGGTCTGCAAATCCAGGCCGAATGGCTGTATCCTCTGTTCCATTCACAGTGTTTCAGCCCTGCCCCCTGCCTCTTTTTTTTTTTTTTCTTCTAGTTAATAAATTTATTTGTTTGTTGCTTCAGGTTACATCCTTATCATATTGTCCTCTTTTCCCGCTTCCCAGCCCCACCCTCCCATGCTCTACCCCCTGACCCTTCCGTCTTGTTCCTCTGGGGTGGAGTGTCCCTGCCTAACAGTCTCTCACCACAGATCAGGAGTCATATGAGGGCCAAGCGCCTCTTCATTCACCGGGGGCCTAAGAGGCAGTACTGCCAGTGACTGGTGTCTCATTGCTGCTGGGGGAATACTAAAAAAAAAAGACCAACAAACACACAAACCCACAAAAACAAAGAATATCAACAAAAAAAAAGAGAGGAAAAAGAGAAGGGAAAAGGAAAGAGAAAAAAAGAAAAAAAGAAGGAAAAAGAAAAAGATAAAAAAAAAATTATGTCCTTGTTCTTTTTGATGTGTTGGTTGTAGTACAGATATCCTGTACAAAATAGTTAAAATCCTACTATAAGTGAATAGATGCCATGTGCATCCTTCTGAGACTGGGTTAGCTCACTCAGGATGAGCTCCTCTAGATCCATCCATTTGGTTGCAAATTGCATGATTTCATTGTTTCTGATAGCTGAGTAATATTCCATTGTATAGATGTACCACAATTTTTTAATCCATTCTTCAGTTGAGGGACATCTGGGTTGTTTCCAATTTCTAGCTATTACAAATAAGGCTGCTATGAACATAGATGAGGAGACTTCTCTATGTCTCCGTGAGAGGTCCTTTGGGTGTATACCCAGAAGTGGTATGGCTGGGTCTTGAGGCAAGGTTATTCCTAGATTTCTAAGATATCGCCAGACAGACCTCCATAGTGGTTGCACAAGCCTGCACTCCCACCAGCAATGGAATAGGGTACCCCTTTCTCCACACCCTCGCCAGCATGCGCTATCATTTGAGCTCTTTATTTTAGCCATTCTAACAGGTGTTAGGTGGAATCTCAGGGTAGTCTTGAGTTGCATTTCTCTGATGATTAAGGATGTTGAACATTTCTTCAAGTGTCTCTCAGCCCTTAGGGATTCCTCCTTTGTGAATTCTCTATTTAGCTCCATCTCCCATTTTTTGATTGGATTATTTGGTTTCTTGGCATTTAGTTTCTTGAGTTCTTTGTAGATTTTAGATAATAGCCCTCTATCAGATGTGGGGTTGGTGAAGATTTTCTCCCAGTCTGTTGGTTGCCGTTTTGTTCGAATGACAGTATCCTTTGCTTTACAGAAACTTTTCAGTTTCATGAGGTCCCATTTATTGATTGTTGATCTCAGGTCCTGAGCTGTTGGTGTTCTGTTCAGGAAGTTGTCACCTGTGCCAATGAGTTCGAGGGTTTCTCCTACTTTTTCTTCTAGTATCTTTAGTGTGGCTGGCCTTATGTTAAGATCTTTGATCCACTTGGAATTAAGTTTTGTACAAGGTGATAGGTATGGGTCTAATTTCATTCTTTTGCAAGTGGACATCCAGTTGGACCAGCACCATTTGTTGAAGATGCTGTCCTTCTTCCATTGTGCGTTTTTGGCTTCTTTGTCAAAGATTAGTTGGCCATAGGTGTGTGGATCCATGTTTGGGTCTTCAATTCGATTCCATTGATCCACTGGTCTGTTTCTATACCAGTACCATGCTGTTTTTATTACTGTTGCTCTGTAGTACAGCTTGAAGTCTGGGATGGTGATACCTCCAGATGTTTTTTCATTGGACAGGATTGATTTAGCTATTCTGGGCTTTTTGTTGTTCCATATGAAGTTGAGACTAGCTTTTTCCAGGTCTATAAAGAATTGTGTTGGTATTTTGATAGGAATTGCATTAAATCTATATATTGCTTTTGGTAGGATAGCCATTTTTATTATGTTGATCTTACCTATCCATGAGCATGGGAGATCTTTCCATCTTCTAAAGGCCTCTTCCATTTCTTTCTTCAGGGGCTTGAAGTTCTTGTTATATAGGTCCTTTACATGCTTGGTTAGAGTTACCCCCAGGTATTTTATGTTGTTTGTGGCTATTGTGAAGGGGGTTGTTTCCCTTATTTCTTTCTCGGTATATTTGTTTGTTGTATAAAGAAGGGCTTCTGATTTTTTTGAGTTAATTTTGTATCCAGCCACCTTGCTGAAGTTGTTTATCAGCTGTAAGAGTTCTTTGGTGGAATTTTTGGGGTCGCTTATGTATACTAACATATCATCTGCGAATAGGGATAATTTGACTTCTTCATTTCCAATTTTTATCCCTTTGATCTCCTTTAGTTGTCTTATTGCTCTAGCAAGGACTTCAAGTACTATATTGAAGAGATATGGTGAAAGTGGACGTCCTTGTCTTGTCCCTGAGTTTAGAGGAAATGCTTCAAGCTTCTCTCCATTTAATTTGATGTTGGCTACTGGCTTGCTGTATATTGCCTTTATTATTTCTAGGTATGGTCCTTGTATGCCCGTTCTCTCCAGAACTTTTAGCATGAAGGGGTGTTGGATTTTGTCAAATGCTTTTTCTGCATCTAGCGAGATTATCATGTGGTTTTTTTCTTTCATCTTGTTTATGTGGTGAATTACATTGATAGACTTTCGTATATTGAACCATCCCTGCATTCCAGGTATGAAGCCTACTTGATCATGGTGTATGATACTTTTGATGTGTTCTTGAATTCGGTTTGCTAGTATTTTATTAAGTATTTTTGCATCAATATTCATGAGGGAGATTGGTCTGAAGTTCTCTTTCTTTGTTGGGTCTTTGTGTGGTTTAGGAATCAGAATGACAGTGGCCTCATAGAATGAGTTTGGCAGTGATCTTTCTGTTTCTATGTGGTGGAAGAGTTTGAAAAGTAATGGTGTTAGTTCCTCTTTGAAGGTCCGATAGAATTCCGTGCTAAAGCCATCTGGCCCTGGGCTTTTTTTGGTTGGGAGATTATTAATGACTGTTTCTATTTCCTTAGTTGTTATTGGGCTGTTTAAGCTGTTAATCTGATTTTGATTTAGTTTTAGTAGGTGGAATTTATCGAGGAAATTGTCCATTTCGCTTAGGTTTTCAAATTTAGTGGAATATAGATTTTTAAAGTAATGTCCGAATATTTTCTGGATCTCCTCAATGTCTGTTGTTATTTCTCCCTTTTCATTTCTGATTTTGTTGATTTGTGTTCTTTCCCTTTGCCTTTTAGTTAATTTGGCTAGGGGTCTGTCTATTTTGTTGATTTTCTCAAAGAACCAACTCTTGGTTTCATTGATTCTTTGTATAGTTCTTTTTGATTCTAAGTTGTTGATTTCAGCTCTAAGTTTGATGATTTCCTGTCTTCTGTTCTTCTTGGGAGTGTTTGTTTCTTTTTTTTCCAATTCACCCAGCTTAGCTGTTAGTTCACTAATATGAGCTGTCACAATTTTCTTTTTGAAAGCACTTAGTGCTATGAACTTTCCTCGTAGCACAGCTTTCAATGTATCCCATAGGTTTGGGTATGTTGTGTCTTCATTGTCGTTGGATTTTAAGAAGTCTTTGATTTCCTTCCTTATTTCTTCCCTGACCCAGTGGTCATCCAGTAAGGAGCTGTTCAATTTCCATGTGTGTGTAGGCTTTCTGTTGATTCTTTTACTGTTGAAGACCAGTTTTATTCCATGGTGGTCTGATAAGATACAAGGTGTTATTTCAATTTTCTTGTATCTACTGAGACTATCTTTGTGACCAATTATGTGATCGATTTTGGAGAAGGTTCCGTGGGGTGCTGAGAAAAAGGTGTATTCCTTTGTGTTTGGGTGAAACGTTCTGTAGATATCTGTTAGGTCCATTTGGTTCATGATCTCTGTTAGACTCAATATTTCTCTGTTTGTCTTCTGTCTTGATGATCTGTCCTTTGTTGTGAGTGGGGTGTTGAAGTCTCCCACTACTAATGTGTTGTGATCGACGTGCGCTTTAAGTTTTAGAAGTGTTTCTTTTACGAAAGTAGGTGCCTTTGTATTTGGGGCATAGATGTTCAGTATTGAAATTTCCTCTTGATGAATATTCCCTTTAATGAGTATATAGTGCCCTTCTTTGTCTTTCTTCATTAACTTCAATTGGAAGTCTGTTTTGTTTGATATTAGGATGGCTACTCCAGCTTGCTTCCTGGGTCCATTTGCTTGGAAAACCTTTTCCCAGCCCTTTACTCTGAGGCAGTGTCTATCTTTTGTAGTTAGATGTGTCTCTTGTATACAGCATAAGGAAGGGTCTTGCTTGCGGATCCACTCTGTAAACCTATGTCTTTTTATTGGGGAGTTGAGTCCATTGATGTTGATGGATATTAGTGACCTGGGGT
>CAJQZJ010034157.1:2723324-2733784 GCA_907164525.1 Lophiomys imhausi | reverse complement strand
CCTGGCCCCACCCACGCCTGTCTCTCTCCCCAGATGACCTGCCGTGGGCTGGCGGGGATTTGTCCCTGCCTGCCGTACTCTCTCCCCAGCTATAGTGTGTGTGCGCGAGATTTGGCCCCTCCCGCCTGCCTTTGTGTTCCCTGCTTCCTGCGCTCTCTCGAAACCTCCCGCCCTCCTGCTTCACTAGCAGCTGCGGACCACCCGCTGAGCCCCCTGTTTGTTCCTTGCTAAGGCTTCCACTATCTCGCAACCTTTTCTAAGTGGGTATAAGTTCAACCTGATGTGTGGGGAGCCCAATAGGACAGCGATCTATGGCCAAATGGACCCTGATTCTGCCTGCTGTAAGTTGGGATCAATCTTACCAGGCGCCTCTCCAAATGGGAGTTCCCGAATCCCGCGTTTAGTGGCCTCCGTGTCTGTGAGAGATGGGGAGAGCCTTGCCCTGGGACTTTTAACAGTCCCTTGGGAGCTGTGAGTGTTCCGGGGGGGGGGTCTAGCCCCTCCGGTTTTTGCACAGTGCCCAATATCTCTGTGTTTTTTATGGCTCTTTTTTCCCGCGTTCAGAATGCGTCAGTGTAGGTCGCCGCCATCTTCCGAGTCCTCTCTTGACTTTCTAATTCATCTTCTTTACCACTTTGATTTGAGAACTGGGCTGTTTTCCAAGAAATCAGGAGAGACGCAGTAATTTTCATTTCATCATATAGACAGTGAAAAAAAACATCACAAAGGCAGAAGGGATAGTTATGGTGTTGTGTGACCTTACTCCTGGGGAAATATGAACAAATGTCTACTCACGTGGAATCAGTGACAAACTAGAGTCCCAACTATGTGATCCAACAGGTTTTACCAGCATTACCTACAAGGATATGGGTAACATGTTACTTAGGGGAGCAGAAATGGTTCAAAGACAGTTACAACACCAAAAGCCCACTCTAGGATGGGAGAGGGCTCACAAGAGCTGGAAACTTGAAACAAACTGTACAACCTACAGGTAGCTCAGTATGTTGGAGCGTGTCCTTTACAGGTAACTCAATTGGCCTGAGCAGCTCATTCCTCTCTCTTTCAGATGTCTCTGTTGGTCTCTGTTTCTTCCAGGAAGCTCCGATCGTCTGAGCCTGCTCTAGGAAGCTGCAGGTGTGATTGCTTATGTATTTTTGTGGAGATAGGGGTCAAGGGAATCTTTCAGTTTTAGGGACTCCCTGAAGCTATTGAGCTGTTTACTTCCTCAGTTTAAGAAGCGACCTTGCAGAATGGAATGTTTCCCTCCCTTTAGGACTCTCTGTCTCTTAAGGATTTTACCTCTGAGATGGAAGGCTTTATCTCAGATGAAATTACCACCCTACATTTAGTAACTGGTTCTGTTTTAAAGCAGGAAGTACAGTGAACAGATTGCTCTCTGGGAAAACCATGGCCCCAGTAGACTTGTGGTGGATGCTAATATAAAGTTTGCAGGGTTTTGGTAATATGCTAGGAGAGAGACAATAGTCCAACCCCTAGAAGAACAATAGAAAATGAAGTAGGATATGAGAGAGCTATTGGCAACAAGAATTGGTCTATAGCATTTAGAAGATTTTGACAAACACAGGAAACCTCCAGCATTCAGTTTTAGCCTGGAGGCTTAATGGGTCCTTTAAACTTTCATCTGACTTAGGAGGAGGAGACACAGGGAAATGGTTGAGACAAAGATGAATTGTTCTTGACTCCCTAAAGCCAATATATTTAGATGACTTCTCCCCATGCTGGTATCAGGATTATCAATGTGAAACTCTCTCTTTCCATCTCCCCCATCTTTCTGAAATAGTTTTGTATCTCACATATCATAGAATACATAGTATCCATGGATTGTAAATGAAACACTACAGGCTTCAAATCATCACCTCTAAATAATCAATAAGTTTAGTCTTTATATTTTGATATTAGATGAAGATCTAATTTAATATGCTTTAGTGATAGTTTTAACATAGTGTATTTTAGCTAATGAAACACAAATTTAATGTTAAAAATCTCTCCACGTTAAAATGAAACCACCCTCAGCCTTCCTGACATCGTTTGCACATATTAGAAGTCGTCTGAATCCTTTTCCTAAAACTTTTTTTTTAACAAAGGGAGCAATTCTCTTTGTGCTTCTCACTTTTGCTTTCTGCATAATTTCAAACTTTTTACATTGGTTTGCAGATCACTGTATGCTCTTAACAAGCAGAAAAAAATTACACAAAAAGTGTTTTGCATTGTTTTGTATAATTTTAGAATATAGTGTTCATTCATCGTCTTCCTTTATGTGACATTTTGACAAGCATCTTAACAAACTGGAGAACAGAGTTGCCTTTACATGATGAAATTAGACAGGGAAACACACATATGAGCCATGACATGATCTAGCTCAGTTTTCCCAGTGTCACTGAGCAAGAGATTCTTGACACCTCTGTGTGCTGGGGGCTGCAGCTAACTCTCTCCCAAATGCTTAACAATAGCAACTTTGAAGTCACTTTGATCTTACCAAGTCTCTGCCCAGCAATTCTGATGGGCCAGTTAAAACACCCACCTCTACTTTTGGCTTTTGCTATAAAAATGGGAATGCTGAATTTTGCTTCCTAGCTTCTTCTGTAGCCAGGTTTGTCATGCATGACATGTAGTGTATACAGTATTTCTTTCTCTTCTTCAGTAGTGCTTAGCAATTTCTTCTCCTGAGTAAACTGAGGTAGTTTTATGGCATGAAAGGCATACTCAGCTCTACTAGGTATTTTCACATTTTACTGCTAATAAATTCATTCAGCACACTCTATATTTCAAAAAAGTTAAAAGTTCAACAATATTTTTAATTTTGTCCATTTCTTATGAATGAATTACCACTTAGTGTCACCACTTATATTTTAGAATTAGATAAATTAATAAACAGAGTACAGCAGTATGCAGAAATGCTTAATTTTGCCTCTTTGCTTATAAGATATGTAAATGGGAGCTCCAAGAGGCTATAGATATTTCTGATTTCCGCAGAGTGGGAAAATAGTAAAATTTCCATCTTGGTTTAGTCTATAAAATGCTTGAACATTTAACACTCCCCATGTGCTATCCTGGTACATGCCATGTATTTTGGTTTTGGGCATGATGACTTATCATTTATCATCTATCATAGCCTTTCTCTCGAGTCTCTTTCTGAGTTACAAGAACAGGGAGTATTGACAATACATTTCCAAGATTGCTTTTCATTCAGGCCCTGAACCTGATGTAGTTTTCAGCAGTTAGATTATTTGCATAAAACTGATATTGCAGAAGTAATTTGAGGTGAGTAGACAAAGAGAATCAGACAGAAGCCATTCACCCATGGTTCATGTGCTTTGCTGGAAGGCTATGTCTAGCAGGCCTGCTGTTCTGAAGTCACCAATGCTTAAAAGTTACAGGAATGAGACACTTCCATCCAATCTTAATGTGGTCATACTCTCTGACAAGAAAGTTAAGAAACAGGCAAAATTACGGATATACAGATCACAACTGACATGAGGCTCAAAAGCCTTGTTTGATAAAGGAGAGCTGTACAATTTGAGGACTCCACAAATCGACATCATAGACAGAAACTGTTAGTGTGTTCCTGGTGTAAGGGGATAGTACTGATCAAAGATTCTGTTCCTTGACCTGGTAACATGCATTTATATGCATTCGTACAAGTATGCTTAAAGTTTCTATATAAATGATGAATTTTTCATCAATGGACTCATGAAAATATCTAAAGAGCACAGTTTCGAAGGAAGTCTCTACGTCCTGCCCAAATTTTGCCACCATGTTTCATACTACAGCACACCACTGGGAGTAATATTGGGGCTTTGTTTCATTTTACATTTGTTCTAAAATAACACACAGATACCATTCCCAGTGTGTAAGTTGGGACTCATAGTCAGTTCCTCTGGTCAGGGTGTTACAGAAGCATTCAAGGGATCAACTGGGATGGCTTTTCTTGAAGATCAAATGGACAAGATTCTGTTTCCATGTTTATTCAGATTGTTGACAAAATTCACTTAGACCTGTCATTCTCAATTGATTGTTTGTCCAAGACTGGCGTGTACCCATGGCTCCAGAGGCCTCCTATGGTTCTTGAAGGTTTCCCACAGCTCCTGGTCCCACGGACTTTCCCAGCAAGGCTGCTGAGGAACCTGGCCAAGAGAGTCCATGAGATCCAGCATGGTGGCAATGCAGGCCCCTGTTATGCAGTACCTATGAGGGAGTGTGCTTACCAGATTCAAGAAAATCACAAGCCCTGCCTACCTGCATAGCGGGCAGACTGTATAAAACTGACAGTAGACATTATGGTGGCACTCTCAAGTCCGTCTAGGGTTTAGTGGATGCTGCTACTCTGAGACATTGAGGAAAAGATGGTAGTAGATGGAAAACAGTGGAAGTAGGAGCAGGAGGGCATTCAACTTTGAGACAGTTGCAATGTTCTACTAGGAGTTGTTCACATTGGAGGGTAAGCCCCATGCAGATTTTTACAAAGAAAGCAAAACTGTAACTATATGAATAAATCAAAGATAGAAGCACGGCCCTACACCCACTACTCATATATGCGCTTTTTAGTTTTGGATATCTTACATCTGACATTACTGCATTTGTATGCCTTCATATCTGTATATTTTATATATGGAATATAGCCTTTTTAGTACCCACTGAATAAGACCTCTGACTCATACTTAATTCTCTCAAACTTGGTCAATGCCAATTGAATGTATTTTTGGTGACGCTCAATTCAACTGCACTCTGTTTTTGTACACAGACATTTGGAGACATTGCCCTGGGCAGAGCAGTCAGGTACCCTGGTATGGGTTCCACACACTGTTTGCACCTTAAGGGCATTTGAATTACCATTTGGAAGTTATTTATCCCTGCCCCATTGTCAGTTCTTCACATGGTTATGGCTGTTTTCTCTTCTCTTCCCCTCTGGCGTTATCATCAGATAGCCTGTCTAGTTTAATTGTAAGAAAATTGTCTCTTGTTTCCGAGATCATTGGTTGAGACATTTCCCATTTATTTCTAGCAACATCTGCCTTTTGTTTAATCAGAGAAGTGCATCAGCTCTGTTACTTCAGTTCTGTTTCACTGGATTTGCATTAGGATTGTAAACATTTCCCATGTTAATATGTGCGACCGTATTATTTTCCTTTATTCCAATGACTTTGAGGGAAGAGCCAAACAGACGTGTGTAGGTAGTTTTCCCTCTTTCCTAACTCAAACCTACAACTAAAGGGAAACAGCTGTGCAATAATTGGAGCAGACAGAAGGCCTCCAAAGGAACAAGTCCAACCCCAATTTATTTAGATTTGAAGTGCACTTGCCTTAATGGTGATCAAATGATGGGTTAAATATATTAAGATCAAAATAGATGGACTCATCTAGAGCCAACGCATTCAGTCTCCAAAATGAGCTGAGCCTCACCCATGTTTGTGTTCCCGTGTGACCTGGAGTTTGAGAAGCATCTGATGCCAGGGCTTAGGTCCAGCTTCCTGCTACATGGCTGAGGTGTCTTTAATACCACGCCAGGTGGGAATTGACTGATACTCATTCCTTCTCATCAGGCTCATGTTAACCATCTGTTACTGTGTCTTCATGTCTTGACCCAAGTGAAAAATGGGGCCTGTCATTTTGACTGTGGTTAGGCAGCCTTCTGCACCATGGGGCACATTGTTAATTAGTCTTTGTGGAGTGAATGTCAGACAGTGCCATGTATTGGATCTGTTGTGGAGTTGGAGCTGTCTTCACACCTCTGTGGGTGGCCCTCTTAGGTCAGGCCCAAGCTAGATTGATGGTATGAGTACTGTAGTTCTCAAATAATAAATTTGAAGTTAGCTTAACCAAATCTTATCTTCTAGTCATCGTTTTAAAAATAGCGTGTTCAAAGTTTTGGTCAAAAATCAAGTTCTCTCCTAGTTATCTTCATGAAAAATACAAAATTTGTAGGAGTGTGGGCTAGTAATGCTTTCAATTGAATATTCCAGTACGTGCATTGTTTAAACACTGTATTAGTCCTTTTAAAATTCCTTCTGACTTAGAAAAGATAATTGTTGTGCTTTTCTACCTCCTGGATCAAATTCCTTGGCTTCTTGCTAGTTATTTCAAGTACTTACTGCTTTTGGTCAAAGATATGGAGTACAGGTCACCTCATATTCTGTTTCCCTGATGCTTACTCTTGTCAACTTGCTGGGCTTAGAGTCACTGAAGAAACAAATCTGAGTATGTCTGTGAGGGATTTCCTAGATTCCTTTAATTAAGGTGAAAACATTCACCCTGAGGGAGAGGCAACAGGATTCTAGGGCTGGAGTCCTGAACCAAAGGGAAAGGCACAAGGTTGCTGAGCAGTAGCGTTGTTGTTCTTCCATTCCCAGGGATTCAGGGTAAGCAGCTGCTTTAAACTCCTGCCACCACCATGAACTCTACCCTCGAACTGAGAGCAAAACTAAGTTCTTTCTCTCTTAAGTTGCTGTTCTCAGGTATTTTTTTTTTATTGCAACAGAACAAGTAACTAATACAGTATTTTTATTCCAAGTGTCAGTTTGTTACATTACAGTCTGAGAAATAATTTGTAAAATTAGATTTTTTTTTTCCGAATCTAAAATACTGAGAGTGATCTATCCACTTCTTTACTAAATATTCCTGTGGAATGGTTGGCCTGCTTCCTGAGGCTACCCTCAGTGTTGTCCCTAGGCAGAGTTCTGCTGTACTCAAAGCATCTGAGATGCTATAAGCTTCAGCATTGAATTTACTGAATAAGTGCTAGAATGATGGTTAGTAACTTCTTCCCATTGAATTTGAAACTGGCAGGAGATACGCAGTGATAAGGTATGATGACTCACGCTCTGCTCTGTTGCCCTGACTCTCAAAACCTAGTTAAAGGAAAATGAAAGTGTGTGGGGAGGGTGCCACATAGCTATACTGCCCTGGGAAGCAGCATTTTTTACCAGAACAACCAAGCCAACCAAACTTGTGCCTTGTGCATGTGTTTTAAGGACGGTCTTTTTTTTGGGGGGGGGGGATCATATATGACGTTTTAAAATTACTTGCCAACTATGCATTTTCCGGTTCTTATGAAAATTTGCAAGATTGGAGCTGGGCTTGAGAACACATACTGGTAATCCTAGCGCTTGGGAGATACAGGGAGGAAAGTTAGGAGTTCAAGGCCATCCTTGGTTTCAGAGCAAGTCCAAGGCCAGTCTGGGTTATATGATATTCTGTTTCAAACAAATAAACTACATGTTTGTGATCAAAATCCTTTGTTTTTCAAAGAATTAACTAGAGTTGAATAGCTCTTACCACCTTTGGATAGAACAGGAAGACTCGAGTTAGCCCCGCCTCTGCCTGGTCTTAAAGAGCTTGACCTTCATAGTCTCTGATGGCTTTCCAATAGAATTTTTCTATGTGGTCTCTCTCTCTCTGTGTCTCTGTTCCCTTTCTCTGTCTCTGTCTCTCTCTCTCTCACACACACTTTCCCTCTCTGCTCTTTTCCTCTCCCTCTCCTACCCTCTCTCCTTCCTCTCTCTCTCCCTCCATCTCCCTCCTCTCTTTGTCCCCCATATATAATAGAATTTAGAATACATGCAATATATTCTATATACATACATATTATATAGAATGTAGAATAACATCTTGTGTCTGCTGGTATTGCTTGTGTATATAAGATTTCAGCAGTTAGGGAGCTCTGGGGATGACTAATGTTCTCTCTCTGTCTCAGCATTCCTTAGTTGCCTGTAGTTCTTTCCCTAAGGGTGGAGCCTCATGAATCTTCTCTCCCCTTCCACAATAGGATGTTTGTTGATATTGTCGTTGTTCAGGTCCTGTTTAGACAGACATATTGTTGAGGTATCATGGAAGTAACTTCCTTGTCATTTCTATGAGGCATGATCTCACAGCACACTTCCTGGTCCTCTGACCCGCACAGTCTTCTGCCTTCTCCTCGGCAGTGACCCCTCATCTTGCCATGTGTATTGGGATAGCACTTATGGGACTTGAACATTGGGGATATTAGTAATTAAAGGTGACCTTATCAGATACACACCTTGTCCTTCAAGTTGAATGGGGATTTGGTTCTCTGGCTTAGTGTAGATTTCACAGGATCAGGCTCAGTTTACGTCTAGAGGCATTACAGTAAGTGAGGTGGGATAAAGAATCCTAGGAAAGGTAAGGGGAAAGAGGGAGCGAGGCTCAGTCTTTGCACAGAAACAGTATAACAGACAATGTTGAAGAGGGCCCAGGGGACAGCCCATCAGTGAGCTCTGGGTTCATCAAGAAATCTTGGATCAATAAGTAAAGTTGGGGAGCAATTAAGGTGCCTTGGATATAGTGGGATAGAAGCCTAGCAGATGAGTTCTCTCAGATTTCTACCCTAAGAATGTAGTATGGCTGTCTTATAGCTCCAGGGTATGGGCTTGAGTTGGTGACATGTTCTTGTCTTTGAATCCTTTTCATGTCACCAGCTCAGCATGCCTGTTCTGTTGGTGTACATGATCTCAAAGCCATGGTGCATGGCAAAAGAGGAAATCAATCCAAACTGGGAGTGTGCCCATCAACCTACATTGCATCCTGCTTCCAGTGTTAAGAGGACACTGCAAATTTAATTCTCATTAAATCTTGTTAACTCATGCCCTAAATATCTTTAGGATATTCTTGTCACAGCATAATTCAGCCTAGCTTGACTGACATGAATTCTTAAATATTTCCTCACCGTTATTTTTTATGTCACAGCAGTTCTTACAAGTGTCAAATATTTCTCATTGGGACATGTCTATATGTATGTGATATGAATTTACCTGTATGTATGTATGTTTACATGTGTGTATGAGCATGTGCATGATGCATGTAGAGGCCTGAAATTCACACCATGTTTCTTCCTTAATCGCTCTCCACTTTATTGATTGATCCAGGATCTGTTGATAAACCCAGAGCTCACCAATCACAGCTATTCTATGTAGCCAGTTTCCCCAGGGATCCTGTCTCTGCCTCTCAAGCACTAGGGGTACCGCATCCAGGGGCAGCTTTTCTGTAGGTTCTGGGAATCCAAACTCCACTTCTCAGGTTTCTGTATCAAATTTTTATCTACTGATCCATCCCCTGAACCCTACAGATATTTCTTACCATTACTTTCAAAAAACTTTTATAAAGGAAATCACATATTTATACTCTAGGGGGCTTACTTAAAAGAATATTGAAAATACTTCTTTATACTTTCTTAATATGCAGGTATGTTCAGTTATATTGTTATCTTAAAAGAGTTTTTTGATCGTTGTTTGGCTTTGAGTGTTTTTGAGACAGATTTTATTATTTAGTTTGGAATGGCCTAGAAGTCATCATAGAGTTCACTGGCTAGCTCTCAAAGTCATGAAAAGTTAACCTGTCTCTGTTCCCTGAGCAATAGGAATACAGGCGTGTACCACCCAGTAAAGTCTAAATTTTAATATACAAATGAAGGTAGTAAACAGAGTAAAGTTTCATCTTACGACTTTTCACACACTTATAAAATCTTGCACAAGAATCACTGTTTGCAGCTTAATGTTACAGAAGTCATTCGCTCAAAATAGAATATAAATATTGAGTGCATATGTATTTTGAAAAGTTTATATAATCACTTTGTGCAAGGGGCATATTGGCTAATCCTTGTTATTTCAAGGCTCTTCATTCATTTCAGTTTGGACTGACAGGTTTAACAGACATTTTTCCAGAGTCTCTAGCAGCCTGGTTGAGGTGTTGCTGCTGTCTCTGATGCTGACAATGGAAGCCTTTACACAGAGTGTTCATGGCTATTGGCATTGCTGGGCATCCTCTCGGGAGGACTCCATCAAGGAGACTTACGAAATCAAGTCCTGTGAGAGTGGAAAGGGGTACCACTCAGCCTCTCCCTCCAGTAAAGAGGAGAAATCACCTATGGCCACGATCATTTTTATAGCCCTTCTGGAGCTTTGAGAGTTACTATGTACAGATTGGGTAGCAGATTAACAACCAAAATGAACATATGTTTACTGAAACAACTGCCTTTTGATTATGTGCAGTGTGGCCAGTGAGGGATAATCTGTGGAGGAGCATGCTGAGTTAGCAAGACCTGTCCTCAGTGCTTCTCAAGTGTTCTCTCAACAGGAGGGCACACATTGTTGCCTAAATCTTCAACTTCAAGTAGACTGCTGGCTTTCCCTAAGGCCTTTCTCCCTCTTTAGCTCAGTGGTTCAATAAGAGTCTTATTTAAGGAACTTATCTCTTCTTTTCTTAAGCTCCCAGCCCTATTGTATCTTTCAGAAATGCTCTAAGATCTGAGAGTGTTCTTTCTAGAAAAAAAAATCTTCTATTCATCTGATGTTTCTATTGACCATTGCCTTCACTGAGTCAACAGGAAACATAAGATAAAAAGGATGCCAGCTGAGGAGGAGAATCTCACAGAATGTTTGCGTGTGTGTGTGTGTGTGTGTGTGTGTGTGTGTGTGTGTGTGTGTGTG
>CAJQZJ010034157.1:2683308-2723314 GCA_907164525.1 Lophiomys imhausi | reverse complement strand
TGTGTGTGTGTGTGTGTGTGTGTGTGTGTGTGTGTGTGTGTGTGTGTAGTAGAGAGAGACTGCAGATGCTTCCCCATATAGCACACTTTTATTGTGGTTTATTTCCCAGTACACTTCACAATACAAAATAGGCATTTGATTCTTTATCTGGTTCAGAAATACACTGGAATGTCCTTAAGGTAGGAGCAATCATCTTCATAATTAAATCTTTGACACAAAAATTAGCATAGAAGATTTTCTTAGAATAACACACACACACACACACACACACACACACACATAGGACAAAGAGGGTTAAAACTAGCATGCAAGTGATTGTATGAAGCTCCTAAGATTAGTCAAGAGGATTTCGTCAAAGGATCCAACTTTCTCTGCAGATGAAGAAATGCTACTGGACCAAAGAGAGAATTTGCTTCTGGAGATTGATTAAATTCACACGTGGGGGCATTGTACTCATTTCTTGATCACCTTTGTAATTTCTAACTTAATAAAGAACTAATTAAATTTCTTATACAGGTACAAGTTAGAATGCTTAGACAAAGATATCATTTTAAAGAGAGGCACTAAGCTACCCATATGTAAAAGTGACAAGGATGTAAATATGTGGCTAGAAGAGGGACTTTCTGTTTCAGCCCTTTCAGTTTCCCTTCCATCTTGGCCCTTCTCACTATGATTTTCTATCCTTGCCTTATTGGACTTAAAACCTGAGAATGTGCAAAACTTTGTTTTACTGGCATTTAGTAATTAAAACTTTTCTTTCAAGTTTTCATGACCTCTGGACACATTGAACTCTTTATGCCCCTGGCTGATCTTTCCATTGCTTCCATCTTTCTCCTCCTGTCATTTCATTCTCAGTCCTCTGGATGATCCAGTCACCCTCCAGGTCCTTAGAGTAGCTAGCATCTCCCTCCTTCACTGGACACAGCTCATCAATTACTGAGACCTGTTTTCTTAGTGTTTAATATTATGATTGTGTATTAGAAACCTGTTACCTGTCCATGAGACACTTTGCCCTAGTGGTGCTGCCATATAGGCCCCCAGTGCATGAGGAGGCTCTTGGCCCTCATATGACTTCTAAACTGGGGCAGGGGACTGATATGTAGGGACACTCCACTCCAGAGGAGCGGGATGGAAGGGTTAGGGGGTAGAGGGTGGGAGGGCGGGACTGGGAGGGGTGGAAAGAGGACACTGTGATGGAGATGTATCCTGAAGTAATAAATAAATATATAAAAAAAAGATTTAAACAGGGGGAAAAAAAGAAACCTATTCTGTAGCCACTTAGTGGATAAAATTGACGTACTTTGTCACAATTTTTTAGAAGTTTCTCTTCTAAAACCACAATTGTATGGATAGATAGATATATTTATATTTGCCTACATGTATTTATGAGCACGTCACATATATGTAACTAATTAAACCAAATTGTAAAACATTGTAAGAATAACATAGAGTTATAGCAATTGGTAAAAGACAGGCAGTACGCTTATTGGTCCCAGTTAGATTGGAAAAATCTTTAAGTTATAATTTGGACTAAATCAAGTATGTTTACTAATTCTTTGATGATTCTATTTTCCAAACGTAAGTAATCAGAATAATGATTTATATTTTATAGTTCTTCAAATTCTGTGATGATATAAACACGATGCCCTTAGCAACACTTCAGTTGACATTACCTGAATCCTAGCTGGATAAGAACATTTTCCCCATGGTATAGTTCACCCACTTGCTCATTTTCAAGGCTCCTTGAAGACAGGTATAAAGTCAGCGAGGTGCCTTTCCTTCAGGAGAATGCTCTGCACTCACAGGCATCACAGTCTGTCCTCACCGTCAAGTGGTCCAGAGAGTTAGGCTGAGGAATGCTAGGGGGAATCTGTCTCCTTCGTGGATATGGAAATTTTCCCTCTTTTACTGCTGTATCCCCTTAAACATAAGTAAAAAAAATCCCTGATCTTATCAACCTTTAGTCTGTCCCATTTCATTCTTGTTTCCCAGCCTTTAGCATCCAATCTGTACAGCAGCCAGACTGATTTGTTAAAGTTAGATTGCCATTGGGATCTCATTCTTCCCTCTCTTTGGCTCGCTGGCCCTTGAAATCTCTGATAAAGGAATTCAGAGGAGACAGAGTGTAGAACAGAATCAGAGTTTATTAGAGACCAAAGCGAACTACTTTCAAGGGGTGAGACTGGACAATGGCAAAAGGGTGCGTTGCAAAGCAGAACACTCTCGCGGAGTGAGAGTAGACAATGACCGAGAAATTATGGTGGCAACCCACATTCTAGATTTGCTTTATATTAGTTCTAAAGTCCCTAGATTGAGTTTTCCTTGAAGGGTATTGTCCTGCTCAGATGATGGACAAGCCCGTTTGGATTAACTCAGTGGACAGGGCAATGGTGTGTCTTTGTTCTTTACTAAAACTCCTCCATCTACATAGCAATCTTAGCAGATTTAGATGGTTATCTGTTAATGATCTCTGAGGCAGTCCACAATATCATGTCTCCAGTTTACTCTCTCTACTGAAATGAGGCTCAGAGCCCATTCATTTCAGTAGTAGGATTCCTGAAGGTGAAATTCTTGTTTTCATAAGCTCTAGATTATAAGGGACAGGTCCATCCCCAGTGACAGTCAAGCTTTCTATAGCTAACTACCAGCCTAACTTATTCATCTTTCTGTCCGATTATTTGTATTTTCTCATCAAGAAACTCACTAGCCCAGGCTTGCTAACAACTTGTGATCCTTCTGCCTCAGTTTCTCAAGAGCTGAGATTGTAACAGTGCACACAGCTCTGCCTCTTTTGAAGACTAGAGCTTTCCATCATTATAGGATAAATGTTGAAATCCTAACCAAGTTTTTTTCATGTTCCAATCACATCAGCTTTCTCTTTGTGAAGTCTTCCAGAAACAGATGTTACACCTGCTCTATTTGAAATGCCTTCTTCTTTTCATGGTTGGAGGTGCCCATCCTTCAGGATTCAGTTTAAATCACCATTGCTAAGAAAAATCTTCCTTATCCACCCCCCTTCAAATTCCCCTCCCTGAAGTTTATTCTCCAAACCTGAAGTGTCAAGATTAAGATCACAGACTCTGGCCTCCAACTGCAGGGTTAAGTTCCAAACCCAGTGTAGGTGTGGTGGCTTATACCTTTAATCTGAGCCTTCAGGAGGCAGAGGCAGGAGGAACTCCATGCCAGTCAGGAATACATAGTGACACTTTATCTTCATAAGCAAACCAAAAAAAAAAAGAGAAGGAGGAGGAGGAGAGAGAGGAGGAGAAGAAGGAGAAGGAGGAGGAGGAGGAGAAAAATTCCTAACCCACTCTTTTAAGACTTATCTTTATATAGAGACCCATCAGTTCCATTAACCTTGATTTCCTCATCAAAACTGCAAGTTTAATAACAGTACCCCTCTCATAAGTTTGGGATTTTGAATATACTTGTGTCCCATGCTTAGGATTTCTTGACGTACTGAAATATGGAGGTTATTATAACATCCTATTCTTACAAAATACTAGGTAACATTTCATCTGTATTAACTGGTTGTCTCTTATATTCCTATCTAAAATGGCAATACCAGTTTAGGAATGGCTTCCGCTTTCTCTTCAATACTGTCCTGGCAGATGCCCACTAGAGGAATGCCACACATGTCTTGTTGAAGAAAGGAAAACTGGGGTCAGACTTTTACGAGTTTCTTAACCATGCAGTTGAGGCCTGTCATTCTTTGCGGGCTGCTCCTGTAAGCACAGAACAGCTGATGTCACTCTGATTTCTGAAAGCTTTTGGGCAGAGCTGATTCTTCACCTGCCTTGCACTGGTCAGCCACGTGCCTTGTTACCTTACTGCTGTTCCGACTGCGGCTCAGGGGTCACTGACCTCTATCAGGATCTAGCTACAGGCAGTACTCAACCTAACGTGCCCACGGAGGGCTTAAGAGCTACCTGAAGGTATAGCTAACTTGAACAGGGAGAACTCTTCTTAGGCCAATGAACCACTGAATTCACCCGTGGAAACTCATTCTACTGCAAATTCACTGAAGTATCCATCGCCCGTCAGAAGTAAGGATGAGTAATTCACCTGTGATGGTTCCTCTTCGGAGGAAGAGGCTTCTGGTTACAGGGAGAGTCAGCCTGTCCTGGAGCAAGGGATGCTCATGTGGGTTAGCACATGATTCTGCAAGTAGCTTAGGATGTGGGTTAGCACATGATTCTGCAAGTAGCTTAGGTTAGGATCTTGAAAGTACAACTACGAGTCAAGTTCAGTCTGCTGCCTAGTTTTCTATGGCCTGTGAGAAAACAGTGATTCTCTCATCTTGGGTAGTTACTAAGACCTGAAAGAAGAAAAACATCACATGTCACATGAAATTATATGAAATTCCAAGTGAATTTTTGTTGAAACACAGCACTTTCATTTTACTCATGTCTCAGCGTGGCTTCTAGGCATCACTATGCTGGTGTTGGATGTTGGATGCTTGCAAAAGAGATGTCATTATTGACAGAAAACATCCAGCTTCCTGCTTCCTGGCTTGAACTACTATGTAGACAATATCACATTATCAATAGCAAATACTTTAAAGTATATGTATTTTCACAGACACTCTAAAATTATTTGTAGTATCAATGGTTAATGTTGAAATGGTTCAGGCATGTCAGTGTCATCTATTTGAGAGAGGGTTTTATGAATTAGACAATATTCTATATATTTTAAATGATTAAATACTAAACAAGACAGCCAGGCTTGGTAGGATACACCCTAAGCCCCAGCACTCAAAAGGCAGAGCCAAGTGGATCTCAATGAATTGAAGGCCAGCCTATTTAGCTGAGCATTCTCTAGGCCAGTCAGGGCTACACAGTGAAAGCCTGCCTCGAAAAGTTTTTTAAGTAAACAAATATAAGACTCAATATATAATATAATCATACTTTCATTGTCATAATATTGTTTGTTTTTACAATAAATACATGGAACAGGTTAAGAGACTATGAATAATAGTAGTTTTATTTGTTGCATAACATTTCTAAACAAGCCTGTGCATGTATTTAAACTAATTGAGCACACACTGATATGGACCATCAAATTCATGCCAATGATTAGTAAAAAGAAGCTTTGTGTGTTCCTCATTTGTGAAGTAAACATAAGGTATCCCATTTATTTTCAAGAGAGAGAAAAGCATTTCTGTAATTTACAAATGGGAAAATAGCCCCATTTTGGCTATTTTCCCCCCAAATGGCCTCTTATTTATCCAGTCTGTTTAACAGAGGAATGGTAGAATGTTCTGTGCCTGGTACTGAATGAGTCTGTGGGCAATGACTCAAGTCTTGGTCATCAGTGCAATGAAAAGTAATAAACGAGGAGCTGCCGAGGTAGAAGATTTTTTTTCCACGTTGTCATTGCTACTAAACAAAACATCAGGTAAATAATGATCAGATATTGATTTCCCACAAAACCACTTGTTAAATACTTGTCTTGAACAATAAACAGTGTTACATGGTGTGATAGAGTTGGTATTTTTAATATCAGATGGTATGAAACATTTTCTTCCATTGTTTGATCCTTGATCTTCCAGACTATCTCTTCCTGATCTTCCTTTCTATATATGATTGTAATAGCTTCCTGATCCACAGAGGCATATTTTAAGAGAAACCACCACCCACCCACTCACGTACACACCCACAGTGGGTTCTCAAAATCTCAAATAGTACTTAATCTGGGATATCCTGTGGTTTTTTTTAACCCCTCTGTAACCAGCAGTATTCTCAATTAGTATCAGAAAGCATCTCTTCCTTAAAATATACCCTAGGGCTACCTCTACAATTAATATCTTTAAGGTTTAAGTCTATTATTAAGTAAGATAATGGTCACTTGAACACAGGCACCCTGAATGATACCAAGACATTCAGTCTTGTAACTGAGAGAATTAAGTGCCCCACGGATAGATAGCATATAGCGTCAACAGGGAAGATACAGAAAGTTCATGTCCTGAATAGAATGGAAGAAGGCATGAGATTTAATTATAGTATTCAAACAGTCATGCAATTTAAAGCTTATGAGTCGGTTGTTTCTAGAACTTTTCTTTTAGTATTTTCTTAATTTTGTTTTACTGTTGGTGATTGCAAGGAAGAAAGCAAATCCCTTGCTATGGGTAGGGACTGCTGTTCAGCTAGCCCTAACCCTGATCGAAGGTAGCAGCTTTCCATATACTTTCCATTCACTCAGTCTCATGGTGACTCAATCTTTTGAGCTTCCCTTCTTACTAAAATACATTTGTAGCTCAAAACTGATTGTCAGTGTGCTCTTGAAGTCATATATCACACGTGGATATGTGGATGCCACCCAAGAGTGCTGGTCTGCTTCCCTTCAGCTCATGTAAATAACAAACTCCTGTTTATAGTCCATGTAATGTCATGTTTTATAAACACATTGTCTTGGGAATAACTATTGTTTCCATTGGCCCTCAAAGTATGGTGTTACTATTCTACTATGGTTACCAAAACAAGAAAGCTATGATATAGCTTAAAGAGAAACTATGTAATAGATAAGCTATATTTGGGCTTGATTTACAGAGCTAGTGACTGTGGATTCAATATTAAAGCAGTTATGGCAACACATAGACTACTCTGAAGATTGTTATCTATTTGCAGTTCCTTTCCATCAACAACAAGGAAGAGATGGGTAGGGTCAGGACCTCCTCTCTTGCTATTCCAGCCACTCTATCTTCCATGTTCCCACCAACTGTAAATAATTCTGTCCTAGCAACATATGATCATGGTCTCAAGAAATGCTTAACTGTAGGGAACTCATTATACATGCTGCAGTAAGACTTTTAGGTGCGTGGCTACTTTGGAGGTACCCCATGCTCCTGTAAGTAGCCTCTCGCCCAGGCTCAGTAAACTCAGTAAATTGCCAAGTTGGAGTTAGGTTAGTTGTCCTGTATTTTGTTGTAAGTCTCCAGGAAAATGTTCAAGCAACAACCTTTCAAATGTTTTTGAGGAGATAAACATTTCATATCATGTATCTCATAGTTGAAATTTCCACGTCTCCCTTTTAAATGCTGATACAGATCTTTAATGTTTTCATAATTGTTGTTGGGGCCCATGATCAGGTTTCTTGGGGGCAGGAATGAGCTGGCACAGAGTGAATGACCCAGATTCTGGGGGTCCGGTAAGAGGCAAAAGCAGACCCATTTATTTCTGGAAGAGGATGCCCCTTTATATCCTGCAGCCAGAATCCCATTGGCTCCTGAACTGTAGGCTGCTGCTGGGGTTCCTCATTGGCTCAAGTCTTATCACCTGGTGTGGTGTCATCAGTCTCCAGGCAGGTTCGGGCAGGTCTCAGGCTAGGCATGTCTGAGCAGGTCTCAGGCTGGCTCCATGTGGAAGCCCAGCCATGAATGTGCTGCAAAACAGCGGGCCTTGTTCCTCCTACACATAATGACATATTTTGTCATCTTAGGGGCAACATTTCTGAATGAAATGCTCACTGTACTATTTCAGCAATACAGATATTCTTAGCTGCATAAAATTGTTGTACCATCCATGATTAAAAGAACAAGCAATTCGGGCTGGAGAGATGGCTCAGAGGTTAGAGCACTGGCTGCTCTTCCAGAGGTCCTGAGTTCAATTCCCAGCAACCACATGGTGGCTCACAACTACCTATAATGGGATCTGGTGCCCTCTTCTGTTGTGCGGGTATATGTACTAAACTATAGAGCATTGTATACATAATAAATAAATATTTAAAAAAACAAGCACTTCCCCACATTCTGTATAGTGGCGCTCACAAATTGACTTATATACTAAAAGGTGTTGTCAAGATATGAATGAGTTTGAAATATTATTTTGCTTTTAACTGTTAATGGTTATATAAATGGTACAAAACATAGCTTCTAATTATAACAGTATGTTATTTAATTTTCGGACAACATAATTAATCCTGATATATATGAAGAAAGATATATTTTCTTGCCTTTATAAAATACTTCATCCTATTTCACATTTTGCTACACTGTGCATTCTAAAACATTTCTTTATTATCTTTTGTTAGAAATTGTAATTACACTATTTTCCCCTTCCCTTACCTTCTTCCAGACTGTCCCATACACCTCTCCTTATTCCTTTTCTTTTTTTTTTTTTTAGTTTTTCAAGACAGGGTTTCTCTGTGTATCTCTGGCTGTTCTGGACTCGCTTTGTAGACCAGGCTGGCTTCGAACTCACAGAGATCCGCCTGCCTCTGCCTCCCAAGTGCTGGGATTAAAGGCGTGCGGCGTGCGCCACCACCGCCCGGCTTCCTTATTCCTTTTCAATTAGCATTATCTTCCTGCATTCAATGGATCATCATTATCAAATACCAAATGATCAATCATGAAAACACAAGTACAAGTAACATTGTGCAGACTGAGCAGGTTACATTTTGGAATATATACGTATATACATATATGTATGTAATAATTTCTGAAGAAAGGAGCCATGGATTTGAAAGAGATTGAGGGGGCCGTGTACGATAGTTTGGAGTAAGGAAAGTAAAGGGGGAAATGATAAAGTTATATTAGAATACTAAAAATAAAAGAAACAATTAAGAAGTCCCAGAGTGTTTTGTTGTTGTTGTTGTTGTTTTTAAGGAACATCTAAGATCTTCTGTGTAATAAATGGAAGTATCTCCCAATTCTAACACCGTGTTAGTTAGGATTTATGGTTGCTATGGCTGCACTATATGTTAGTACGGTTACTGAAGAATCAGCAGCTGATGCATTGCAGGATGCTGAAGGAGCAACATGGAGGGTAGAATCCAGAAGCAGCAGCACTGTTGTCGCTCATTTGATGCCAGGCATTCCAAGTCTGACTTTGTGGTTCTTGCCATGTCACTCAGCCCACGTGACCCACCTGTGATCTGTGAACAGAGTGGAATTATTACTGCGTGTATTCTCTCCCCTGGTTCCTGAGGCTCTCTTTATTGCCATGGCCTGTGGACATTTTTCCTGCCTCTCTTGGACTCACTATGATGCATCTCTGGGAAGCGGGTACAGGCCGTGTGCTCAGAAGCAGCTGCAGGGCCTTTCTCTGGCAGTGCAGATCCCTGATCACAGGACTGAATTTTCATTAGTTGCTTCATATTTTGGTCCTCGCTTTCCTTTCTTGAAAAATGAAGATGTTTAAATCCAAACATCACAAGGTTATTTTCGAAATGTATTTAGATAACACATGCAAGAATATTGAAAATTATAAAGTGAAATAATTTTAGCAAAATAACCGAGCACTGCTGAAGTTTGTGCTGACATTGCTCAAAATTGAAAATATGATGTCAGGGGAGGGGATGTGTTTATTTCCTGACACTCACTATTTTCAGATTCTTTCAGAGGATTCTTAGCTCTGGGTGATATCAGTCCTTGTGTGTTTGTGCGTGTGCGTGTGTGTGTGAAACTTTTCATTTATTTTTCACTTGTTCCTTCAAATATATGAAGTGGTCTTTGTAGGAATACTCCTCGGTCTTAAATAGACATGTAGCACTGGAAAACAGAGAAGAACACCAAGCTTGGCTTTCCAAGAAGTAACAGAGGAGTTACAAGTAGGACTACAGTGAGTGACAGGAGTGGACTGTTGTATGGCAGCAGAGCCCTGGGGGTGGGGGCGGAACTACAGCTTCCAGAAGTACAATGAGCGGCCCGAGCCCAGGACAGGAGTGCTGGACATAGAGTTTTAGACCTTGGCAGCAGTGGCACTTGTTAGCCAATCCACATATACAGAACTCAAGAACCCTGTTGGGAAACGAAATGTAGTGTATTTGGAAGTATGACAGTAGCAACTGAGGATGTGTGTGGAGACTGTGGCTGGACCTGCCCGAAACTGAGGCTGGAGAGGTAGGAAGATGGCATTATTGACTTTGTGGTACTGTTTAGTTACCATGGCAATCACTGAAGGTTTAATGGGAATAGTGATTGTGTAGTACGGAAAATCACTGTTGATAGTAGTGTAAAGAATAAATGGGAAGGATGAAGGAAAGGAAAGAGAGAAGATAAAGGGAAAGAACCCACTCAGATCACACATTTCTGAAAAGAAAAAATGAAACAAAGGAGCCATTCTCCTCCTTTCTTCACTGTATTTTCTCTTTAACCCTGAGATAGAAAAAATAGATAATAGATGACATATATTTTATATATATATATTCATTATAAAGTGTTTATATAATTAACATACTATATAATTATATGCGATTTATATATTTATATATGATATTCTTTGTCTTTATATAGCATTAACATACACACAGATTTTATTATATAATATGCTTTCATCTATACTATGTATAGATAAATATATCTGAACATATATTTATGTTGTATTTAGTGTCATATAAACTGAGTATTATTCATATGCATGCTTTCAATTATGAAGCACCATGGTTAGGGATTCATTTCCTTTCCTCCCCTCACACTGTTCCTTAGTCAGAAGTTTTGGTTGATTAAGAGCCAAGGAGTGACAGTAGGGATTCCTCTCTGGAACTCCCACAGTCCTGAGAAAGTGCTGTGATTAGAAACATGAAATGTAAGTGTTTTGTTTTCTAACGATACTGAGAGCCAGTATTACCAAGTAAACATCATCACTAGCAGGCTCTGAGTAATGACTTCTTTTTTGAAAACACTCTTTTTCTAACTGCTTGGAAGAGGAAGATTATTGAAAATGAGGGACTATGGCTTTACTTGATGCTTCCCCCCTTAAATCATTGTTCTTTAAAAAATACATTTTAATAAAGAAGGAATGTGCATCTAGTTAAGACATATAGAGTTGATGATAATAGAGGAGTGTTGGTGTATTGTTTTATCTATTTTATTGGGTTCTTATATCTATCACCTTTCTCCACCCCAATTCCTTTCAATACCCCAACACCAGGTAGGAGAGACAGAAGATTAGAAGGGAAAGGGTGTAATCCTCTATAGGCTACTTCCTGCTGATTGGGGACTGAGAGTTCCTTGAAGAAAGTCCAGTCTTCATAGTCAGAAAGTCCAGTCTTCATAGTCAGAGAGTGCAGCAGTCCAGCAAATCAGCAAATCATCAATCAAGCAATGACAGACACAACAGCAGGAAAAATCATCATCATCATCATCATCATCATCATCATCAGCAGCAGCAGCAGCAGGGAGCAGAAACAGGGGGAGCCACAGTCTCCTCAGGCCCTCTTGGAGATCTCCCATTTACACCCTCTCCAGAGCCACCTAACTGTAGCTGGCAATGATCACACCCCTGCTAGTGCAAGAGAAAAATCATAATCACCTGCTGTGAAGCAGTCCTGCATCTCACACCTGGGGTTAAAACAAAAATGCAGTCACTTACCATAACTAGGATTTTAAAGAAACCAAAACTTTCACTACAGATTATTTTAGGCTACAAATGGCTTTGTTCAGAGTGGCTAGACTATGAAATATCAGTGTAATGGTGATGAGTGGGTGTTTTGTTCCTTTCTCATTGCTGAGAATACCTGACAATGAGAAGTTTTAGGGAGGAAGGGTTTACTTTGGCTCACACTTTGAGGGCGCAGACATGGTGCCAACAATGTGAGGCAGCTGAACTCCGAAAGCCAAGAGAGATGGAAGCTGATGCTCAGCTCACTTTCTCCTTTTTAAATAATGCAAGAGCTCCATAGGGTGGTGGTGCTCACATTCAGGGTGAGCTCTCCCCCTCTATTAGCCCACTCTAGAAGCTTCCTCATAGATGTGACAAGATGTTTTCTTCTTAGGTGTTTGTAGATCCCATGTGGTGGTATAGTTGTTAGTTGGTATCAGTGATCACAGGGTCAGCATATTCACAAGAGGAGAGCGAGGGTCGCTGCATTGTTCTAACTCACTGCTACTAGGAAATACTCTAAGCAATGAAGTTCAAGGAACTTTAGAAATGAAGAAAAATCCTTCCATCTTAAAAAACGTGAAGTAGGAGCTGATTCAGTTAAAGGCTTCAAGAAGTATGGCTGACATGATTTACCAAGGAGACTGAGGAAGCTCACACAGTTACCTAGCGCCTGGTAAAGAAGCAACAGGTGCCAAGCTTCAAGGAACCGCTTGTTCTGCAAGAAGTTGAGCATTCCTGCAGCCCACTTTCTGCTTCACTTCATATCTGGAACAAGCCTGACACCCCAGCGCTTTTTGTTTTTTCCTGCCTTAATCCTGTCTTCATTCTATGGCATTGGTTCTCCTCAGGCCTTCATTTCTCCTTCCAGTCATCTGTCTCACTAAGCAAAATCAAACTGTGAATTCAGAAGTGTTGCTAAACATGCCTGCTAGTTTCTTGGTCGGATAAGGCAAGCCCAGCTGTCACCTTGGAAGTGGTCTTGACATGTAAAATTGGAAGGGTACTTTCTAAGTGAAAAGAAAAAAAAAAAAAAAGGAAACTTCTCTCTAAGATTCTCTCTGCTGCATCAAACACATTTTCTCAGTGGGAACCACAAATGCTGGTCCTAATCTGAAATATGCTCTTTCCCAGTCACTAGATCATGGTTAATGTAAAATAAGCAAGGAGAAGAAAACAGCACCCAACACTAAAAATGCAATGACAAAGGCTTGTAACAGCATTTGCATGGTGTGTGGGGGTGGGGGGCACATGCTTGTGTTCGCACACACTGGCTTACCAGGGATTAATGTTATGTATTTTGTGCAATTATTTTCCATCTTATATATTGGGGCAGGGTTTCTCCTAGAACTTCGAACTTGCTGATTCAGTTAGTCAGCTAGCAAGATTGCTGCAAAGATCTCAGTTAGACAGTCATACCCTCCTGACTTTTGTGCAGTCCTCATGAACTCTGGTCTCATACTTACTCTTTCCTTATTCCCTGAGCAATTCCCACAGTGCCCCATGAAGCCTTTTTGAGCATTATTTGTGTTTTAATGTACTGTACACTGCTTAGTCATTCATTTACTTTCAACGTAGGATATTCAGGTGGGAGTCACCGGAGCTTAAAACTTGAGTGTGCTGAGAGACTTTATTACAGAGAAACACATCCTTCAATGTCTAAAGCCCTTCCTCTCAATTTTTTAGTAAACATTACAGGGAGTTTGTTTCATGATTTTAGTTGAAGTAATGGAGAATTATACTCTTTTCCATTAAAAACATTTTGTTCATTCAGGCATGGTCTTGCAGACCTTTAATCCTACCATGTGGCAAGATTCTGACTCAAAAGCAAGCAAGCAAACAAACAAAAAATAAAGAAAGAAAGAAAAGGAAAAGAATACCACTATGAATAATATATTGTCTATGCATAATTGTTTTGTATCATTTACAGAAAACTCTACCCTTCATAAATACACATATACAACTTCAAGATTATTTATGGATATGTATTAGTGTGTATACAGGTGCATGCTTGTCTACATGCATGAGTGTGTCTGTGTGTCTCTGTGTGTGTGTGTGTACTTGAGTGTGTAAGTGCGTACATGTGTTCAGCTAGAGGATACTCTTGGGTGCCATCCTCAGAAAGGCTATCTCAGGATTCCTCACTGTTCTAAAGCTCACCAGTTAGGCCAGGCTGCCTTGCCAGGGAACTCCAAGGATCCTTCAGTCTCCACCTTCCCAATGCTGGAATTGCAAGCATGCCATCATGCCCAGCATTTTTGCAAGGGTTTGGGGGATTTGGTTCATGCTGTAAGGGTTATAAATCAAGCTCTGTACAGAATGAGCCATCCTCTCATAACCCATGACCTCAAACTCTGAATTCCCATCTCTTCTGCTAGGAACTAGGAATGTAGAAGGAAAAGTGCATGCAATGACTACCCACCATTGGACTCTGGCTTCATCAGTACCTTAATATACTTCATATAGTTTTTAGATATACATCTAAATTTAACATATACATCTTAGAGAAATCATGTAGAATATTCTACTCTTGCTTAAAGTAGTTATTTTGTTCAATTAAACAGGATCACTAAAATGTTTTCTTTTTAAATATTTAAGCTTCTTTTCTTATACCAATCATGTATCAAACTGTAATAGTGGCAGTTTCTCTTGGTTAGGAGGTGATCAGCCCTGTGATGGTGTGTTATTATATCTGTATCCTCCTCATTCTCCTCCCTCTAATCTCAAAATCCTAGTGCTTTTTTCTGTCACAACATTTCAGAACTATTGGGAATCTGGATTTATTTCGAACTGCTTATACTGCAGTAAGGAAGCAAAGACATGGCAGGGCACTGTGCCTTGGTGCTTTGACCTGAGTGTGTCACTCAGGCATGGTATGAGAATCACAGTCATACTTCCTGGAGCTCTGAATGGAGCACTGTGGGATTTCCACAGATTTTCAGGTTAGTAGATGGGATTCTGCATGGCCTTTTGAAGGAGAGAAATTAGAAACTCATTGTTCAGGGTAGACTTGTACTCAAGCTTAACAAGTTGTACATTCATTCTCTCTCTGAGCACTTCGTAAAGAGCAGTTTTACAGAGGCATGAAAAACAACACTAATCATTGCAAGTTACCATTTAGTGCAAGGGCAACAGTGCTGGATAACAGGTTATGCTAAAAGTCAGCAAAACTGATAAAAATTGAATTTTGAGAAAAATGATTTTAAATTTCATTTAAATTGAATTTTATTATTATTTTAGACTATGAATTGATGTTTAAAATGTAGCTTATAGAGAGTTCTGGAGAAAATGAAACCTATTTTTTGATACAGTTTGAAAAAACCGGCGTACAATGGTAGAGCATTTAATTATTATGGATGGATTTTTATTGCTTCATTAGACTTTGCATTCTGACTTAGAAGTTTAGCATTCTGTTTATTGAACTTCTCTTCAAATAATATTTAAATATCTTGAGTCTTCATGATGTGTCTGAATTTCTGAGGAATAAAGTATGTTATAAACTAGTTAAGTAAAATATTAGCATAAATACACTAGTAAGACATACTGAATCACTAGGAAATATAGTACATTTCCTCATGTACCTACATGCCCTTCATGCATGCATGGTGCACACAGAAGCCAGAAGAAGGCGCCAGATCCCTTGGAAGTAGAATGGCAGAAAGTTGTAAGTTGCCATGTGGGTGCCAGAAACTGAATCCAAAGTCCCCTGCAAAAGCAGCAGGTGCTCTTGAGAGCTGAGCGTCTCTCTTCAGCCCCTCCTAATTGAACAGCAGAATGCATGTCTCCATGTGAAGACTCTTGTTTTAGTTGTGTGTCTTGCCTCTCCCAAGAGCCAAGACCATTTTGATTACCTGCAGTTAGCGGATTTCCTGAAACTTTGGGTGCTTAAGAATTTCATTGCTGCCTGCTGTAGTCTGGATCTGCAATGATTCCTAAAAGATCATGTGATAAAGGCTTAGTCACAGTTTAGTGCACTCGAGTCATGTTGAAACTGTTAGGATGTGGACCGGAAGTGAAGTCATTGAAATCATGTACTTAAAGGGGAAGGTGAGACCCAGATCCTTCTTTGTCCTTTGTATCCCAGCCATCTGGTGGGTGGTGCTGTTGTGTTATACACAGCCACCAGGACATGGTGCCTTGCTATCTACCCAAAAACAACTGCACTAATTAATCATGGGTGGGAATCTCTAAACTGTGAGTCAAAACTTGCCCTTTCCTTTTGTGGACTGATTACCTCAGGTGGTTACCAAGATGACAGGAAACTGACCAACACCCTGCCTTTGAGTACAAGACAGTTCACCTTCCATACATGTTATATGATATGTGTAGTGTCCTCATTTGTTTTCTGTTGCTGTGATAAGCACTGTGACGGAGAGCAACTTGGGGAGAAAAGGTTTTATTTCATTTTACAGCTTATAATCCGTCATGAAAGGAAGTTAGGGTACAAATTGACAGCAGGAACCTGGAGGCAGAAACTGAATCAGAGACCATGGTGGAAGTTGCACAACATTCTCTTTTAGTCTACCCAGGACCAGCAGCCCAGGGCTGGCACTCTGTACACTATACTGGGCCTTCCTATATCATTAAAAAAATATACACTACAGACTTTCCTACAAGAAAATCTGATGGAAGTGTTTGTTCAATTGAGGTACCTCTTCTCAGATGACTCTGGCTTATGTTGACAAAACACGCACACACACACACATCACTCTAGAGGTGATGGGCTCTGGCAGAATGGAGCTAGTAAATGAGGCAGAGTAATGTTTCATGCAGTAGCCAGCTTAATTCAGAGCATCAGACAACTTATATTCTGACTGTTGAGAGATATCATGTGAGTAAACTTCTCATTGGTTCAAGCTGTGTGCAATCACAAGAACAAGACATGCATGGCAAAACATGCTTTCAATGGAGGAACATAAATAATAGTTTCATGGAACATTTAATTGAGTAACTGTAGCAAGCAATGATGAGTAATCCGAAGTAAACCCACTCCTATGTGCTACATCTGGGAGGAACGCAAAAACACAATCCAAGAACAATTCTATGTTTTGAAGAAACTGAGGTCACAAGATGTCAGTTGTCTTATTTTCTCTGAGTTTTCTCACAGCACTGATAATTCTCACACGAATCCATTCCCGGATCTCAGAGCTGACTTACTGGTATTGGATTACCAATTAAAACTTATTATGAATGTAAACTAACCAGGATACATAGCCCCCAATATGTGTCCTATTTATAAATATAAGAAGTATTACTAAGAAAGAAAGGAGAGTCTGATTTTCCCCTGAATTTACTCAAATATTCTTCCAGATTTTGGAATCTTTTTATTTTGAATGCTCTCATCATGCAGAGTAGACATTCTTGTTTGTTTTTTCACCATAAGATCACTTAGATGTCACTAGTATATGCACAAATTGTAAGCCAAGTGTCTTGTTTGTGATACTGTGTGTTAAGCATAGAGCCCTATACATGGTAGGCAAGTTTTCTACACTAACTGACTTTTGTAGTCAACTTTTTTTTTTTAATTTTTAAACAATCCCTTGCTAAATCAACCAATCTGCCATTAAGCTCACTTCAAGGCAGGTCTTGAACCTGTGATCTTCTTTTCTTAGCATTCTGAGTAGTTGTGATAGCAGACATGCATCACTAGGCCTGCTGGTAAATTACTTTTGATCCCCTATAGTCTATTGCATACTTAGATGCAAAGGCAATCTTCAGTATCTGGTCAGGTCCCTGGAATCTTACTTTCATCTATTGTTTTCTAATAAATAACAACCCAAAATATGTGCCCCAGGCTTTTTATACAAGGCATATCTATAATGCAAGCTCTTTAGTATATAATAAGAGAATATGAAATTGCCTTGTGTTAAGACAAATTATAGCATCCCAACACAGCTTCTGTCAAAGCAGGAGATAATTCAAATGCTATCTAACTTTACACTGTAACTCTGTGGTAGGAAGTTACAGTCAGGCCAGTTGCAAACCAGGTACCCAGGGTGAACATGCTGGCACTCACCTGGATAGAGTGATACCATGCTGTTCTAGGACTTTCTTATGTAGACAGATCCTGTGTGTCTTACTGCATTGTGAGAATTACTTCCAGTGGTGACCATGGGGATGCTGCTGAGATATGTTAACCCATTCCTGATAAGTCAGTAGATTTCTCACAGGTCATTAGTAACCTCACAGGTAGCTCAGCCTTTAACAGGCATATGTGTGTGGGTAAACCAGTTTGTGTACGGTAATTGGGCATCTAGCTCTAACACATCTAAGTGGCATGGCCAGTGGTAGTTATGTTGTGATAAATGACTCTGTAATTAAGATTACTGTGAAGTTATAAAATTGTTGGTTTAGTTAAAATTAGCATTTATATTTTCTGTTGCTGTTATTACTCATTTATTAACTCTGGTGAGAATAGAAGATGTTTTATTTCTTAAAGAGTCAGAATTGCACAGATGTACCACAGCTTTTTTTTTAATCCATTCCTCAGTTGAGGGACATTTGGGTTGTTTCCAGTTTCTAGCTATTACAAATAAGGCTGCTATGAGCATAGATGAGGAAACTTCCTTGTAATTTGGTGAGGAATCATTTTGGATGTATACCCAGAAGTGGTATGGCTGGGTCTTGAGGTAGAGCTATTCCAAGTGTTCTAAGATAACACCAGACTGATTTCCATAGTGGTTGTACAAGCTTGCACTCCCACCAGCAATGGAGGAGGGTTCCCCTTTCTCCACACCCTCCCCAGCATATGCTGTCATTTGATCTTTTGATCTTAGCCATTCTGATAGGTGTGAGATGGAATCTCACAGTCCTCTTGAGTTGCATTTCTCTGATGATTAAGGATGCTGAGCATTTCTTCAGTGTATCTCAGCCATCAGGGATTCCTTCTTTGTGAATTCTCTGTTTAGCTCTGTTCCCCATTTTTTTTGATTGGATTATTTGGTTTCTTGGCATTTAATTTTTTGAGTTCTTTGTAAATTTTGGATATTAGCCTTCTGTCAGAGGTGGGGTTGGTGAAGATTTTTTCCCAATGTGTAGGTTGCCATTTTGTTTGAATGACAGTGTTTTTTGCCTTATAGAAGCTTTTCAGTTTCATGAGATCCCATTTATTGATTGTTGGTCTTAGATCCTGAGCTGTTGGTGTTCTGTTCAGGAAGTTGTCACCTGTGCTGATGAGTTCAAGGGTTTTCCCCACTTTCTGTTCTAATAGATTTAGTGTGTCCCATCTTATGTTAAGGTCTGTGATCCACTTGGACTTAAGTTTGTACAAGGTGATAAGTATGGGTCTAATTTCATTCTTTTACATGTTGACATCCAGTTGGACCAGCACCATTTGTTGAAGATGCTGTCCTTTTTCCATTGTACAGTTTTGGCTTCTTTGTCAAAAATTAAGTGACTACAGGTATGTGGGTTCATTTCTGGGTCTTCATTTCAATTCCATTGATCTACACAATGGAATACTACTCAGCCATCAGAAACAACAAAATCATGCAATTTGCAACCAAATGGATGGAACTAGAGAAGGTCAACCTGAGTGAGCTAACCCACACTCAGAAGGATGCACATGGCATCTATTCACTTATAATCAGATTTTTAGCCCTATAGTACAGGATAACTATACTACAGCTAATGCACCAAGGGGAACATGAATATAGACTTTTTTTTCCTGTCAATGAGACACTTTGCCCTAGTGGTGCTGCCTTGTAGGCCCCCAGTGTACGAGGAGGCTCTTGGCCCTCATGACTGCTGAACTGGGGTTGGGGACTGTTATGTAGGGACACTCCACTCTGGAAGAATGGGATGGAAGGGATGGGGGGTAGAGGGTGGGAGGGCGGGACTGGTAGGGTTGGAAAGAGAGCACTGTGATGGAGATGTAGCCTGAAGTAATAAATAAATATTTAAAAAAAAATCAGAATTGCTTAGAAAGTCCTTAACAAGGTGTAAAATAGAAGCCAAGATCGAGTATACTTAAGGAGATAAACTAACATTGAAGTTAACCTGAAAGGAAGGACTTGTGTTAGAATAGATACAAGTTTTTGACATTCATTTCAAAAGACTAATTTCCATCTGATAATTCATTCAAGAAATCTGGAAGTGCCCTCTGTGGATATGTTTCGTGTCTTAGTCTATCCGATGTTATTATTAATTATTTCTTTCTTCTTCTTCCAAGTGCTGCAGCAGGTGAGAGCAGGTGAGGGCAGTTGAGGGGCATATCTCTCCTGTGCCCATGCCAATTCACCTCAGAAGACTGGTGGGGCCACCTCTCCCATTCTCGCACCCTGGGTGCTGGCTCAACCTAGCTCCTCTGCTCTCCTGCTCTCCTGACTGCTGCAGCTCAGGTGGTGGGGCAGGCTACTCACAACAGGCTCTTCTTCTCCACCCTCGTGTCTCCAGTTCCACCTCTTGTCATAATGTTCAAACTGTTCTTCTCTCCCTCTACCATCTATCCGCCACATACTTGAACATCAGTGTAGCTCCCACTGTGGTCCACACAGCTTGTGGGCCTATGGATGTCTTCTGCTCACCAGCACTGTGGCTGTGGCTGTGGCTGTGGACAGGCCTCTGGGTGTCTGTAGCCCACCTGTCATTATTCTTTCTTAAAAGACTTTCTTTGTTGGGTCCAACATATAATCTTCCGCTTACAACTCTGGCTATTCCTTCCATTTCTGTAAGCACCACTCTCTTCTCTGCTATCTGTTAAGCATGTGGGTTCCATAGGGCAGCACCCAAAAGCTGTATATAAACCTTTCTCTTACACTATGCACCTCTTGCCTTGGCTCACGATTACCTCATGCCTTCTTCCCCTGTTCCTCACACTTTCCTAGTCTGGGATCTTCACCCGTATCTCAGGCATCTGCATCTTTTCACCCCTGATTTATTTCCCATGTACTTCTTGTTCATGTTCACGTCTGTGGATCTAGGTGACTTATCAAAAGTTCAACTATTGAGACTGAAGGACTCCGGTACAATCTAGAAGTTCTATGTGGGAACCACAGAATCTCTGACCAAAATAGAATTTACTCCCAGTGCTCTGTCACATTTTAAGAAGTGCTGGCTAAACCAACATGGCATGAATCTTAAGTAAGTGGGTTTATAAAAGATGATATGTAAATTTTTTATAAATTTTGGATTTATGTAGCTATGTGATCTCTAAATATACTTATTATACATTGGAGTTTTCAGTACTTGTGTTCAAAGCTATCTTCATCTATTTATCATGCCACATGCTCATTTTAACTCATTTCTAGACAATAACCACTACTGTGCTTTCTATTTTCAACTTCAGTGGGAGATTACTTAGACCTACACTAATCAAACTATATACTTCTTTAGAAGACAAAGGCTACTTCATTTAGTTATTATAACTTGTTAGTTGGGTTTTTGTGTTTGTTTTATTTTTGTTTTTGGTAACCAGGTCAATCTCTTGTGAATCATTAAGACTTCATTTTTCTTAAATGGAAGGAACATGCTCACCTGAATTTGGATTGACCACCACCCACCCAATCACGAACTTATCACTAATTAATTTTGGTTTAGAAGTGATGTCAGAAAAAAAAAATCTCACTACTAAACCAACACCTTGCAGCTTACTCCAATATTTTGTGTTCCCAGTTTAGGACTTGTGAACTCTCCAGGGATCCACTGAAGTTAACAGCACTACATTGTTTTAAACAAATTTCCTCTATACCATTTATTTGTCTCTTTTGACAAAATTCATATAGTAGCAGCATAAATAAAGGAGATAGGGTATATTCAACTCTTCATTTCAGAGATCTCGGTGAACAGTTCATAGATTGTGGACTCAAGGCAAGACAGAAAATACTGGGACTGTGAGAACATAGAAAGGGAAAAGCTTTGTATGGAGGAGAAGAATGTGACAGCCAGGAAACAGAACACAGGAAGAAGAAACAAGTCAAAATAGAAGCAATGTGGATGTGCCTCCAGTGACCTACTTCCTTCTTCGGTGAGGGATCTGTAAAATGTCATCATACTGTGAATCCTCCAAGATATTTAAACACCCATCAGTTCAGTCCAGAGTCATGATCTCATTCATTCTCCCTGGAAAAGCTCTCTGAAGCACATCTGCTGGAAGTGCTTCTGCATGCTAGGTCCAGTCAGGTTAGCTGTCAGAGGTGACCATTACACTGGCTCATCCTCTGTTACCAGGAGTTGTGAAGGAAGCCATGCCTACATTATCAATAGCAAGCTGAACCCTGACACTAAATAAGTAAGGCAACTTGCTGTAGCCAATGAAGCCTTGATGCTTGTGACCTCAGGTCCCCCCTCTCCCATCCGTCCACCACATACTTGAACATCAGTGTAGCTCCCATTTGGGCCACACAGCCACACAGGCCACTCCCACAGTGGGCCTGTGGATGTCTTCTGCTCACCAGCGCTGTGGCTGTGGTTGTGGAAAGGCCTCTGGGTTGTCTATACTTCTGATAACAATAAACAACCTAGAGAAAAGATTGAAAATACAGAGGAAAAATTAGACTGGATTCCTTATTGTAAAGCAGCAATATCCTAAGTTAATTTTGACTCATGTTGGTCTTGTTAGAGCAAAGTTTCCAGGTCAAGATAATACTGGGTTCAACGTTTCAGTTGGACCTTGCCATTCACTCAGCCACTCACCAGACCATCCTTTAATGAGCTGCTGTACTCTTCTCTGGATCCCTGCCTCTATTGCAGTAGCTTAAGAGCCCAGCCATGCAGTACTATAAATCTGTCCAGACTTCTGAGTTATTCAGAAAACACTAAATTTTCCCTTTCTTTCTTTTATCTCTTCTCTAAGTGTGATTTCTTTAACATTTTGAACTTCCTTCGTCTTCCTCTGCAGCCCTCCACTATGCGGCTGCTTGTCAACACTGTATCTGACATCCATTGAAGTTTAAAATGGCACGGCCTTTTCTCTCTCTTCAATTCTCCTTGTCCTGGAAACTACCGAGGTTTCACGGCTAGCCTGCCCTGGCAAGATTTTTTTCTTGTTAATTATCTTGGAATTTAAGTCTAATAATTACCTTGGGCTTCTTTTTTAATTTTTTTTTTTTTTTTTTTTTTTTGTTTTTTTTTTTCAGGTTTTTGTTTTTTTTTCTTGGCTGTCCTGGACTCACTTTGTAGACCAGGCTGGCCTCGAACTTACAGAGATCCACCTGCCTCTACCTCCCAAGTGCTGGGATTAAAGGCATGCGCCACCACCGCCCGGCTCTTTTTTAATCTTTTTGTAATTTCTTTTATTAACAAGACTGAGAACTAAGAACGTCAGGTGGGGACCTTGCTTTCTCCTGTATTAATCTTAGTACAACATTAAAACAACTTTTGAAAAAAATGTTTTGAGAGTCACAAGCATGCATTTCTAGTACAGTGACATTCATACCTTTTTGTGTTTATGCATGTATCAAGATTATATCTATGGTAGATCAATAGACCAGAAGTTGCAGAGGTAAACACAGGCAGTAAAAATCACCCAGAGACCCTTTCAGTTCTTTCTACTGCTCCTTGGGTAAGAAAAGCATCCCTGGTGAGAAATGTGGAAACTGAGTTCTCTCATCTCTGGACCCCAGACTTCCTGTTTGTCATCACTTGGAAAGAAATGGGCTCCTTTCTAGGCAGGCAGTTGTGCTCCTTATCAGCCTCTTAGAAGTCACTTTCTCTCAATTTGAAGCGAGGAATGCATTCCTTTACATCACAAAAGAGTAGTTAAGAATCTAAAGCGCTCTTTCTTTTGTAACCCACAGGAATGTGCCAAGCAGCAAGCTGGTCTCTACAACTCAGATGAAAGACAGAGCAATTCCTATGATGAGGCACAATTAGTTCCATTCTGTGATTTCATTACACTGCACTTTTATTTTTACACAAATATATTCCTCCAAGTTAGTCTCAGATTTTTTTTATTTTGTAATTTCTAGTTCTTAAAATGATCCCATGTATGAATACTCTTTAAAATCTTCCTCGCTGAAGAGTGCAGTGTAAATAATTCTCTCCTTAGTCTGTACTTTCCTTAAAGTGCCTACTTTAGGAATGAGCTGAACATGCTGACAAGAGACATTGCTTCTTCTAAAAGGAAGTACCTGTGCTCCATGATGCTGAGAGCTTGGCCAATGTGTTAACTGCAGTCAGAGGAAGATAAGACACTATGCACTTATCTCAGGTCACAATTTGTTTACATGCCTTTTTTTCCCCTAAGGCTTACATTTGGGATTTAAGTCTAATCTTTATCATTTTATGATACATAGTCATCTGATTTAAACTAAGTTTACTATCAAAACGGTATTGTATGCAAGTTTGGGGAAGCCCTCATATCTTTGAAAATTGTTTCTGTTTCTTTACTCAAAACACATATGGTTCTTTATTAATTATTGTAAAAGGAAAACTAATATATTTACTTTTTCCTACTTAAAGTAGGAAACCTTATCTGTAAAATCAGAACATATACAGAAACAAAGACATTATTGACAAGGAAAGACTGACAAGGATTAGAGTCTTAATTGCTGCTTCTCTCATTGTTAGGATAAAGCAGCAATTTGGGGTGGGGGTACCATTAGCAGGCCATGCAAAGATGTGCTGCCATGCAATAAATCCAGGGCAAGAGGTCTGTTGCGGGGCAGGAGAGCAAGAGGGTTAGAGAGAACATGAGAGAAAGATGTAGGCAGACAGAGGCAATGAGAGAGGAGGGGGCTGGGTCTGGGGTGCTGGAGTGGCTGGACCTTTCATGTACCTGGCATGGACAGGTGATAATCTAAGCTGCTGCCGCCACTTGGTCACTAAGGCAGGTTGTTAGAGCTTCTGATTTAGAACACTCGTCACTCAGCTTGAAGGGCCCCAGAGGGAACCCTAATTGAGACCCCCCAAAGTATTATGAGGCCCCAAAGCAGCTTGACCAATAGGCCATGATGACTCCATGCTACATGTCAGTTTCTTATTAAATTAGAGCAGGTCTAAGATTCACATTTCCCAGAAATGGGCTCAGCAATTGCTGGAAAAAACAGCAGAAAATGGGCAGTCAATCAGACACTGCTTAGCTATCTGACTTGAGAAAGGTAAGTTTGTTTAGAGTTGCTTAACAGTCTATTTGAAAATCCCTTCCTGTTTTATGATCAACTCATGATTGCTTCCCTGTCTTATGATTACCTCATGATTGTTGATTAGCTAGGCCAAAGACACCCATGCTTTCTCAAAAGGCTGCTCGAGCTTTTTCAGTTTAAATGCTCCAATCATGTTGAAGATTGCCTAACCCACCCTGAAATTCCCCTGAATGCCTTAAAGGAGCCTGTGAGCTCACCTCAGAGTCCACAATTTACCTAATTGGTGATCTCTGTTGGATATATGCAGAACAAATGTTCTTTGCTTTTGCGTACTCTTTGAGTCTGGGGTGTTTTCTTCAGCAAGCTCCAGACCCTAACAAGCTGGTTCCTAAATACATATCCTTTTTTCCCAATTCCATGTCAACATAAATTAGAGAGAAAAATGACATCATTCACTTAATAGATGAGTAAATATATATCTTTCTGTAATCTTAAAACTACCTAGAGGTAGACTTACTTGCATAGATTGTCCCATAAAGCATGAACAGTAATAAATAAATAAATAAATAAATAGATAAATAAACAAACAAACAAACAAACAAGCCCTTGATGGCCTAATCTCCAAGGAAATCTGAAAGGACAGCAGCATTTCTGTGTTGTAGAATTGCAGAAAAAAAAATTACACCTGAGTCTTGGAGGTTCTGTTTTTATTTTTTTATTAAGAAACTGTTGTATTCTACAACTAGATGACATTCAGAATGGGTATGAAATGAAACTGCTTTTTAATGTCACTTTCACTGCCCCCATTTCAGCAATGAAGCATCCAGTTGGATAGGATGCACAGGCTAGGTTCCCAGGCGATCCACAAGCTCACTGGCACACACATGCACACACACACACACACACACACACACACACACGCACACACACACACTGGGGGGGGGTATGATTTCACTGGTGTACTCTGATTGGAGATCTACCTTACACCAGTTGCACACATTACCCTGACTTTTTATAAATCCATTCTTCTTCCTCAGATGCTTTTGTCACCATGCCTTCTCAACTGCCCTGCTGCCATTCTGCAATTGTATTGTCACTCCTACAAGAAACAGTGACTAAACAGTGTTCTCTGCACATGTACACTCTGGGGAGGAAAAATACATTATGGTCAATTCTAGCTTCCCTTAATCAAGTGTCCCCAGGGAAGGTGGTGGCAGGAGTTACACAGGGCAAGTCTAGTTAATTAAAATCAAGTTGATAGTTTGATGAAACAGGCACATCCAAAGATCCTCTGAGACTTGACAAGTAAACATATTTTTCATTAAGGAATTTTTTTGTATTTTTGAGTTACAACATTTGAGGTAAATTGTTTTAATTCTTAAAAATCCACTTAATGCACTCATCTTTGAAAGCTCTTTATTTGTTCAAAGTTGTGACACACCAGTGATCTTTCTTAAAGTGTTGCTAGCATTTGATGGATATATAACATTTTGAACAAAGATATTAATGATTCTTGCCCATTTATACTGTTATGAAGTTGCATTTTCTTTAGGACCTTCACTTCCAATTTTCATATCTGAATAAATTTCTAGACTAATATTTAACATAACTTCTGTTGGTAACTTGTGGAAATTGAAGATGAAACAGCAGCTGTGTCTGTGATAATTTCTACTGTTATATAAGTTTGATGTTGCAAAGAAAGAGATCACCATTGTGAAGTGTCTGGGCAAGTCTCACTTTGCTCTTGATCACGAGGTTGTGTTGGAAGAGCGAAAACACACCAGGGCAGGAAGTGCATTTGGTTTTATTCTAAGGATGGCCATGTCTATGCTGCCCCACAACCCCACCTCGAAATGGTATTCAGTTGGCGCATAAGAAATGGAAGAAGGGGAAAGGGATCACTGCTCCAGGTCATCAAATTCCTAAGACAGAGAGTAGTGGGCCTTTGTGTTACCTGAGAAGAATTATAGTTGCAGAAACGTCTTACTAGGTTGTTAGGGGAGGTCTAAAAAGTTTTTAATTTCTTTTCCTAAACACAAATTTTATACTATTTATAGAAAAGCCTCATATTTTCTATTTCTTAGACTACCCCAACAACTCACTAAAAAAAGTGGTATTGAGGGGTGCTTTCAATTTTAAAAGGCTGCTTAATATGCTCAGCTTGATATTTTTCTTAAAGCAAGACAAGTAGGAGATGTTTTTTTTTTATTTAAGTTGTATCTTTTCCCCCAACATCTCCCCCTTTTAGTCTAATAAAAGGTTCTTTTTCCTGTAACAATAAATACAATACAGAACAGTAAGAACAATTAGGCAACAATTATGAGAATTATAAGGTATAACATAACATACTTTCCCAATGTCCGGATTTGGCAACTGATAATAATATTCTAAGCCGGGTGTGGTGGCATATGCCTTTAATCCCAGCACTCGGGAGGCAGAGGCAGGTGGATCTCTGTGAGTTCAAGGCCATCCTGGTCTACAAAGTGAGTCCATGTCAGCCATGGCTACATAGAGAAACCCTGTCTCGAAAACCAAAAAAAAAAAAAAAAATTAAAATTAAAAAATATATATATATATATGAAAAAATATTATATTATCTCTCTATCTGTCTCAGTGAGTTTAAAGTTCTATACCTAATTCAGACAGGGTGAGCAAGTTCTTCATAATTCCTGCTTTGCAATTAATGTCTATCAGAAATACTGGGCCAAAAGGTTGAAGATAGATGTTCCACTGTTATTGAGATAAATTGGAGACTGTCCAGCAGCCAGTTCTCTGTCATTTCTTGCTTTTGGAAGCTCCTTGCTCTACATTTCCTGTTTATTCAGATATATTTATCCTTCTCAGGTCTGTGATGTGGTTGAAGACTTATAGTTTCACAGTTAAGTTTTAAGTTGTTTAGGACTTAAAAGGATGCTCTAGGTCTATGAGATCTTTTCTTAAGCTTCTATTTTGATAAAAATCACCATTAATGAATGATTAAATATAAAAATATATCCTTCCAACAGCCATGAAAATTAAATTTATGAACTAACTAATTTAGGAACTTGATACTTTTAGATATTGAATATTGTTAGCCTTAAATGTTTTGGCAAGATATAGAATATCTTTATTATTGTATTAATTATCAAATTATGACTGTTTCTGAGATTATTTTGTTAACAATAACCTTTTTATATAGGATTTTATTTAATTAGTGTTTCAGTACTTTGCTAAAGTTTAGAATTTGATCTTATTAGTCTTCTTTTTCTAAAAGATCCATTATTGTGCTACTTAGGAAAACTGGGTTCCTTTTCAAGTTATTAGTCTAACTAATAAAATAGTTTAAAAACAACAACAAAAACAGTCAGAGGAAACTTCAGGAGCCATTTTATTAGAGGTTGAAAGAACAACAGGGAGACAAATTGCAGAGACTCTTAGCAGGTGCCAGGACACAGGTTGAGAGGAAAATTAAAGGAAGTCACACCCTTTTGACTTAGAGTGCATGAAAGCTGGTGTGTTCTGCAAAGGAGTTTAGCAGCTAGCAGCAGTTGGGAGTGGGGGAGACATGACCTTCAGGAGGAAATCTAAGAGCCTCAGGAACAGAATACTTGGACACTGTGAATTGTGATGCAAGTTAGTATGAAAACTGAGTTAGATATAGAACTTTAAACTCATGGAGATGGTTAGATAGTAGAACATTAAAGTCAGATGTCAAATATATATGGACCGGACATTGGGAATGTATGCTAAGCCATATAACTCTCGTAATTGTGGCCTAATTACCTCTGTTGTTTTGTATTGTATTTATTATTATAAGAGAAAGAGCCATTTGTTGGAATGAAAGGGGGAGCTGTTGGGGGGGAAAAGATATACCTTAAACTTAAAAAAAAAAAAAGGAAGGGGATGGGTGGGTTGAGGCAGAAGAGGGTGGGAGGGTGGGACTGGAGGGGGGAGTAGGGAGGGGATTGCGATTGAGATGTAACTTGAAGAAATAAAAAATAAAGAGGAAAAAAGGAAGATATTATTAGGAGTGATAGACACTCTTTTTAGCTTTAGTGGTGGTTACATGACTGTTTCTATTTGCATAGCAAAAATTTATATTGAAAATAATAAGTTTTACTACATGAAAATTATACTATAACTAAGAAAATTAGTTAAGTATAATAAAGATAACCATTGAAGGAAAAAAAAACAAGGAAAAGTGACACCTCTTGAGTTAGAACTGAGAAATATTAGCAGTGGTGGCCATGCTAATGGAGGCACTGTAAGCATCATCATCAGGGGAGGACCTTTGAGGAAGTATATATACATTATCGTTTTTGTTTTATTGATTTAAAAAGTTTTCATATAATATATTTTTATGTTTTGATCATGTTTTCTCCTTCCCCAGCTCTTCTCATCTCCTTACTCACCCAACTTTATGTTCTCTCTTCTCTCCCTCTCCCTCTTTCTTGTCTAAAACAAGACCACCCTCAAATCCCATGAAATGAAAATAAAAGTAAACAAGGAAAAACCAATAAGATAAAAATACCAGATGCCAAAACAAAATATCATCATGAGAGCCACTGAGTTCATTTTCTGTTGGCCAACTTGTCCTGAGGATAGGGCCTACCTACCCTGAAGTGTGGCTGATATGCCCAGTGATGCTCCATTGGAGAAAACTTATATTCCCTTTGCCAGCAGGTATAAATTGCATATAGCTTCTTGGTTAGGGGTTTGAGCCTGTGTCCATTTCTCCTTCTCAATGCTGGAACTTTGTCTGACTTAAGCCTGTACAGGTCTTGTGCATGTTCAACAGTCTTTATGAGTTCATATGTGCATTAGTCCTGTCATGTCTGAATGCCAGTTTTCTGAGAGTCGTCCATCTTCTCTGGCTCTTAGTCTTTCTGTTTCCTTCTCTTCGTAGAGCCCTAAGCCTTGGGAGTTCAGGTTATTAATAAGAAAAACACTTTAGGACTGACTGCTCTAACGTTTCTCACTGCACATTGCTTAATTGTAGGTTTCTGTGTTAATTCCCTATATACAAGAAGCAGCTTCTTTGATGTGGGTTGATAAGACTGTGATGTATGAATAGAGCAGTATATTATTAGGAATCATTTTATTACTATGTTATTTAAGTAAAATAATTTTAGGTTTTCTCTAGGTCCATAGCCTATCTACTCTTAGGCTCTTGCTCATTTTAGCAGTTTTAGATATGGGTTCCAGCTTATAATAGTGGGCCTTAATTTTTTTAATTGTTGGTAATCTCCATAACATATGTGGCATCATTTCACCAGGAAGGTTGCTAGCATAGGTTGCAGGGTTTGTAGCTGGGTGATATTGGTAATTAACCTTTTCCCTTTGGTCATACAGAGTACCTTCCAGAACTATGAGCACAAGTCCGTAGGAATGAAGCTTATAGTTAGGTATCAGCTAAACTCAGTGTAACATGATATAAGTAAGTACTGTCTTAAGTAATTTGTCCTTACCATCAGGTTGTGGAGAACAACCAATAGACTTAACAATGGCTTGTGATATTTGTGGGGTTCAATGGGACCATTTGTGCCAATGATTCAACCAAGACGTAACCCATTCGTGGCATTGCATTATTCTTAGTGGTATAAAGTGTCTAGTCTCTAGAACAAGAAGAAGAAAGAGCACCTAAAAAGAGTAGATAGTAAGAAATAATCAAACTCAGGACTGAAATCAATGAAATAGAAAGAAATGAAAACAACAAAAGCATTACAAAGAATGAATAAATGTAAGAGTTGGCTCGTAAAGAAAATAAAAAAGATTGATAAACAATGAAACCTTTAAGAAGCATTATCATGAAATAACCCTTTCTCCCTCAATAAAAGGGCTAAGGATGCTCGAAGATAGTATGTGAGGCCTACTCCTGAGATTTCTCCACTGTGTGGTAATCACCTGCTTACTGTTTCCACTGGTTTACATTAAAATTTTCTTGCTTGAATTTTGTTTTATTACTATACTAGTTCATGAAATTGCTGCCTCATTTCAACATGGAATTTGTGAGAACCTAAATCTGTGTTTCCAGGCTAACGTCTCTCATGTCTGCCTCCTTATTTCTTTTGAAGTGAAACTTGTCTTTTATTGAGTGTGTATGTATGCTACTAATCCCTACAACAATGATACTGCATTTTAGAATGGTATTAAGATACAAAAAATATTGTGTTAATGAAAATATATAACCTCTATTTACATGTACATAATTTAATTCACAATGTTAAGAACATATTATTTTAATGGCTTTCCTGGTTATTGATGTTAAGAAACTATAATCCAAAAATAAACATCTTTTTTTTTCCAAAAACATCTTTTTCTTGCTCATTAAAAGATGTAAATTATGAAAGTATTGTCCATGAATTATATTGGTAAGTTATATATTTGAAATATTTGTTGATAGGAATGATAGATAACCCATGTCCCTATCTGAGTTACATTTTCTTGATGGAAAAATAATATTCACTGCAGATCAATCCTCATACAGGTATAGAATATTAAGATGGTTTTTTAATGAGTATTTTTCTTTTATTTTTTGAGATTATAATATAATTACATTATTTCTCTCTTCTCATTCTTCCTTCCAAATCCTTCTACATAACCATCCTTACTCTCTTTCAAATTTCATTAATTTTTGTTACACATGATATGTATGTATATATGTATACAAACAAATAACCTGCTCAGTTTGTATGTTACTTGAAGGAATTTTTTCAGGGCTGAGCATTTGATATTGGGTTCCCAATTGGTGTGCCCTTCCCTGTGGAAAACTGTTTAAAGATTTGCATCTCAATAGATTATGCAAATATATTCTTTTGTAGTTTCATGATAACTTATTCTCCAAATCTCAGAAGCATGGAAGACCATCTCAGTGTGTGTCCTGCTTTATATAGACCCAGACTCAAAGACATCTTGAAAATAGCTTGAGATCATTATTTGCCATCTTTATTCCCATTATTATTATTTTTTAACACATAACTAAATGTAGTCCTGGATTTGGCATTGTGATCTGCTAATTTCCATCCTAAGTACGTACAACTGGAAAGATTTGAACTATTTTATATGTTTATCTTTCTTTGAATTAATCATTTACCTTGACGTGTGCCTGTTATCCCAGTGTTCAGGAGGCTGAGATAGATTCATTGAAAAAAAAATGTAGTGGTATTTGGAGGTGGCAACATCTCAAGCTTAGTAGCTAATATAACACACAAATAAAAACAGTACACACAAAAATATTTGAGCAATCATTGTGGTTTTTGTGCAAGGACACAGACTATATCAACAAAATATAATGAAGTTGAGAGAACAAGTCTCATACCAATTAATTTTTTTAATATCAAAGTAATATGTTGAGGCTAGTTCAAACATCTGAAAAATTGTAATTCTGTTTCAGTAAGACTTAGTCATGAAGTTTAAAATGTAGCAACATTCGGGGGGTCTGTGGTGGTGGTGGTGTAAATGAAAATGTCTCCATATTCTCAGATATTTTAACACTTGGTCCCTAGTTGCTGGTACTGTTTGGCTTTGTTTTAGAAGTGTGACTTTACTGGAGGAAGAATGTCAATAAGGTGAACTTTCAGGATTGAAGGACACTTGCCATTCCCAGTGCACTCCCTGCTTTGTGCTTTTGTTTCATACCTTGCTCTCAGATCTTCCTCATGCCATGCTTTCCCACCATGGTTGTAGCATACTCTTATTTTCTGGAGCTATAAACCCAAACAAACCCTTCCATCGATAAGCTGTCCTGGCAGTAGTGTTTAATGGGAGCAATAGAAAACCAAACTGTTATAGAGTCACATTATTGAGTCAACATGACAGCCATTCATTTCAGCATGACAATGTAAATACGGAAATCTTGGGGAAGAAGGTGTGGGGAAAATATTGAAGGACTAAGACCTAGGATAGCAAGTGACACTTGTGATATAGCAGCATTTGACCTTAGGATGACATGTGTTTGAATACATGGAGTGGACATAGTACTTGTGTAGGGTCAGTCCATTGAGCAGAAATACTGGGCCTGATCCTTATGATACTTCATAAAATCATATTCCAGTTCTAGATACAGGGTCATGCTCTAGTGAGGTATGCTTGTCATAATGTATATACTTATACATAGAAAACATAATGTAAAATCTTCAGTTCTTCAGGTGTCACCTAAATGTGGTTTGTTGGAATTAAAGATTCACTATAATAACAAATCCTACATTAGAAATAAGTGCAAGAAATTATCTATTACAATGCAGTCTTTTAAAATCAATTTTTAAAATCTTTTATTAAACTGCTAAATGGTTTCTAAATGCTCTATAATTATACTCAGTTTTATGATAATATTTAATTCATAATACATCTTTAAATGCTTTTTACTCAGCCTTTGTAAACCACAGAAAAAGGGAGAGATTTGTATTCCTTAGACAAGACTGAATTTTCAAGTTTCAAGTTCCATACCTCTTTTTCAAACTCATTTTAATAGTCAATAATGCTGATTATAGGAAATGCTTTCATATTGTATGTGTAAATTTTTAATTCATTCATTTGTCACTTCCTCCCATCAGCAATCAACTGTCATTTGTGGAAAGCTTACAAGCTGAATTCATGGAGCCAGAGAGCTTAAGTGACTTGAAGACATTGACTGTAATGTTTTTAGGGCTCTGACAAAGATGAGAGATGTCAGGATTTTTCAGTTTAGTGAGTTTCCAACTGAATAGGGCAATGCCCATAGCATTTGAAGCCAGGAAGTAAGAGCTTTGCAATAATGGATTTGGTTTAGTTGTTGACTCTCTATATAATTTGACATGACTGAATCTGATCCACTCTGAATAGCAGATATACTCAGAATGCCCCACACCACTGCACATCCCTGATGCATGGAAGGTGCATTGTTACAGATGGATTCATTCCTTTCATAAGTGAACTATGTAATGGGAGAGAGTATTTACAAACCAAATATTTAATGAAGGATAATAACCAAGTATACAAGAACTTGCAGAGCTTAATACTTTCTTTAACAACTAACCCAGCTAAGAGAAACAAGAAAGGTATAGACATTTTTTTTTTTCCTCAGAGAACACATATAAATGGCTGGCAGGCTTATCAGAAAGTGTTAAACATTGTTCAGCATCAAAGGTATGAACATCAAAACTACAATGATTTTTCCTTCACTCCATATTGGCTATTATCAAAGAGTAAAATGTTAAGTGTTGACAAGAGTAAGAAGAGGATCATTATATAGTGTTGTTGTGATGACAAACTGATGGAGCCGCTATATAATATTGTATATAAATTCTTCAAAACACTAAAACCATGATATTTTTCCACCACAGTGGACCAAATACTGGTATATATTCAAAGGGGAAAGAGTCAATATGTTGAAAAATATTTACAGATCCGTGATTTTTGTAGCATTATTAATAACATGTAAGAGATGGAAACAATCCAGTGTTCATCATGCTTAAATGAATAATGAAAAATTCATTATGCTTAAATGAATAATGGAAATATGACAGGAAAATACAGATGTACACATACAGGTTTTAAATTTTATTTTTTGAAATTTTCATCTATGTATGTGATGGACCTTGGTTATATCTACCCTTCACACTATTCCAACTCTTCCCACAACTCCCCATCTCATCTTCCTTCAAACTTCATGGCCTTCTTTTAAATTAATTAATCAATTAATTTTGGCCCACGGAAAGATGACTTTTCCCTTTTCCAGTAGTCATACTTTGCCAAAAACTTTTTCACCAGAGATGGGACCTTGGGAGCCCTTCTTCCTCATCACCATGCTGGAATTTTTAACTGGATTGAGCTTGTGCTGGTCTCGTGTAAGTAATCAATACCATTGCAATAAGAAGATTCTCTGGTCAAGTCTAGAGCACAGGCCATTGTCACAACAGATACAACCCATAAGAAGGAATAGAATATAACTATTAAAATTATATCATGCTCTTAAGCATATTGATTGGTACAACTGTGAGACTTAAGTATTTTATATATATTTAAAAATAAAGTGAAAACTTGGTAGTATAATTAGTTTTTAAAAACATTTTATTGATTATTTGTGAGTTTCACATCATTCACCCCAATCCCCTTACCTCCCTGTCAACTCATATCTACCCTTCACCATTGTAGCCTCCCTCTAAAATAAAACACACAAAAACAACAATAACAAAGAATAAGGCATAGACAACATCTCATCATGGAAGCTGTAGTATATCATAGCGTGTCCCACAGTACATCCCTCTGTCCACACATCTTCACTTGCAAATGTTCATTGCAATGTCATTGGTCTGGTGGAGATCTCTGGCTTCTGTGACACCAATACTGGATCCTCAATGTGACTCCTCCTGGTTATGCTGTTGTTGCCCTGTGTCATGGAGCTCCTGCAGCTCTGGAACGGCAGGATTGGCACTTTCACGCATTTCAACCATTGGCAAATGATATAGATTTTGGGGTGGGCCGGTTCAGAGCCCTGGATCCCGGCCTGTGTGGTAGCTGAGCTGGTCAGCCTACAAGCTTTCCCTTATCAGCACCATGTGGGTGAGCTCATCAGCACTGCTCCAGCTAGGCAACCCAATGCTGCCATCCACAGGAGGCAGGACCAGCTCTCCTGCTCTCACACCTTCAGGGCTGGCTCACCAGTGCCTTTGCCATCAGGGTCAGCTTCACTGTGTTGCCCAGATAAGTTACAGGGCTTGCTTTCCCAAGTGCTACAGCCACTAAGAGGGCAGGGCCAGGTCTCTTGCTTTCATTATCCCAAGACAAGGGGATAAGAGGAAAGGCATCACCCCTGCACTCATGCCAGATTAGTGGTGGGGCCAACTCTCCGGCACTCTTGCTCTTGGGCAGGCTCACCTGCACCCACTTCACCAGGGTTAGCTCTATTGGGCAGGACCCACTCTCCTGAGTGCCGCATCTGGTGAGGAGCAGGGCCAACCCACCTGCACTCATAACCTCAGGGCCAGTTCTCCTGACTGCCAGAGGTGGTAAGGGATGGGGTGGGGATGGGTTGTATCACATCCACACTCACATAACTTCAAAGCAGGCAAGTGGCAGGGACAGCTGTCCTGTGCTCATGACCTGAGGGCTGGCCCCACTTGTACCCCTGCTACCAGGGTCAGCTTTGCTGTGCTTTTAGGCAAGGTGCAGCGCCCACACTCCTGAGTGCTGCCACTGGTGAGGGGCAGGGATAGCTCTCCTGAGCTCATGACCCTGTGGACACCCTTCTAGCTGCTGGACATGGTGAGGGATGGAGATGGGGGGCATCACCTCTGTACCCAAGCCACCGAGAACAGATGAGTGGCAGAGTCAGCTCTCCCATACTCACACCCTTGGGACTGGCTCACCCACACCCCAACTTCTAGGACCAGTTCTTTTGTGGTTCCTGAATGAGGCACAGGGCCAACTCTGACTGCTGGTGGGCCAGCTCTCCAGAACTCTTCATGCAGTGAGGGGTGGGGCCAGTTATACACATCCCCTGAACATCTATGTGATTCCCAGAGGCTGTCTTGACCATGGACATCCCCATGTTCTGTAGTGGTAATATGAACCACAGACATTGACACTGACCCCTGGTGTTGTGTATTCCCATTTTTTGATTGGATTATTTGGTTTCTTGGTGTTTAATTTCTTGAGTAATTGTGCTCCACCTCTTGCTCCAGGGATCCTCTTTATGTATTTTCATCACTGATACATTCATTCCACCTCTGGTAGGTGACAGGTACTTGACAAACATGTCTTAGTTACTCTTCAATTGCTATGACAAAACACCATGACCAAGGCAACTTAGAAAATGTTTAATTTGGGACTCATAGTTCTGGAAGATTAGAGTCCCTGACCATCTTGGCCTACATAATGGAAGCCAGCAGGCAGACAAGCAGGCAGGCAGGCATGAGACTGGAACTGTAACTGAGGGTTCACATCTCAATCCACAAGTACAAAGCAGACAGCAGTAACTGGGTAAGGTATGGCTGTTGTAACTTAGAAGCCGATCCCTGTTGACATATCCCTCCTCACAAGGTCACACCTTCTAATCCTCCTCAAACAGCTCTGTCAACTGGGGAACAAATATCAAACATATGAGCCTATGAGTGTTATTTTTAGTCAAACCACCAAACATCAGTATTATTTTTGTGCACATATATTAACTGTACACATCAATGGGCTTCACTGGAAAATTTAAATTCATGTACACAGCATATATTGATCACATCTGCCCACCCTGCTTCTTTTTCACTCTCTTTCCTTAATCTACTTCAGGAACCTCCCATTTCCAAGTGTGTTTGTTACTTTTCTCAATGTTATGACAAAATACCAGATTAAAGCAGTTTAAGGAACTAAGGGTTCCTTTTACTAAAAGGGTGAGCCTACCTCACACTGTTGGGAAGCTATGTGACAGGAGTATGAAATAACTGGTCACATTGTAAACAATGGAGAAACAGAGAGAAATAAATGCTGATATTTAGCTTCCTTTCTACTTTTTATTCAGATTAAGACTATATACAAACCCAGGAATAGTGTTACCCATGTAAGAAACATTCAGTATTAGTCGTTTCTATCAAATGCTGCAAAACTTGTGTTTACAACAAGGAATTTAAATATTTTTTTCTCCTCCATCTTGAAAGATTTTTATGAAAATGTTTTAATCCCCACCCACATACTGGTAAAAAACGTCTGTTTGCACAAAAGGTTTGCTACATTTTGTAAGTTAAGTGATTTAAGTGGCACGCCACTCCATGCCTTCAATCATTTCTTTTGCACTAATTCTTTTAAAACTAGCCAATAGAAAATGACTGTGGGGTCTGATCCCAGCCACTGGGATATGACACAGTTACCACCTGATTTAGAATTAAAACCAAGTGCACTTCCTACCCTGCTGTCCCTGCTCTTTTTGTCGAGTGTGGCACCTTTGTGACCTGAGCTTTTCTCTAACACTCGCATTAAGGATAAACCTGTCTTCATCAGTGACTCTGCTCTGAAGTGCCATCCCATCAGCTTGGAAATGAGAATTAATCATATACCAAGTAGTTTGTACTTTCAGATCAACTTTCTACTTCAACTTGTAAAAGATAATGCATTATAATAATCTCTATCCACCTTATTTTGTGTATCTTGTCCTTCTCTATCCACCTTATTTTGTGTATCTTGTCCCTCTCTGTCCACCTTATTTTGTGTATCTTGTCCCTCAGGATATCAAGACACTACTGAATACCAAGCCAGGAGAGTCAAAGCTGTGGGTCTGGGTTCATTTCTCCTTTCAGGGTGTTCCAGACACCACCATTACAGCTGGCTAAAGAGGACTCAGTGGAGTCTGGAACAGGTGTTGGTTCTCCAGGATTCTACTCCAGCATTGGAGTCGGGGGGGGGGGTTGGAGAAAGCTTTCTCCAATGATTTTGGTGTTACAGTTCTTTTAGACAATATTAAAACAGTTCAGATGGTATTTAGTGAATCAGCTTAGGTATCTCTTTATTCCAGGATGAATGAAGGTTTATGAACTGTGGGAAGTGGGAAGGGATTTTGGGGGTGAAGGCATTCTGTTGACTGAGGCTGAGATGCTGGTGAAGCTTCCTCTATTTACATGAGGAAGAATCCCAGGTGGTGGATATATGACTAGCTAGCTGTGGTCACATTTGGAACTCACCTAGGTTACACACCTGCTGTCTCACGTTGAGATGTGACATCTCAAGTTTTAGATTTCTGGGGCTAGAACATGCTGCCATCTCCACCAACTGATTGCCAATTCCTCTGGTGGCCCGGTTCAGGTGCCCCACAATTTTGTTTTACATAATGTCCTCCAATTCTCTTATTTAGCTGTGAATGACAACGTTTCATTTTTCTTTATGCTAGAATTGAATTCTATTGCATGTACATAAAATTTAAAGTTTATTATCTTTTCATCTGTTGACTGATGCATGTGCTGATTCTGTGTAATGGGTATCGTAAATAGTGCAATAAGGACCAGTAGACAGATGTCTTCTGCATGCTGACTTGACACTCTTGAGGTATATACTAGATGTATCCCAGAAGTGGAGCCTCAGATCATATGAGTGCCCTGTGTTTAATGTTTTTCTCCTGGGTTCTTTGTACTGTTGCTGTCTCAGTTGTTTTTACTGTTGATCTAATAAAATACCCCCAACAAAAGCAACTTAATGGAGAAAGGGTTTATTTCAACTCCCAGTCCATAACAGTAGGTGTATCAAGGCAGCAGAAGCGTGAAGTAGCAGGTCACATTATGTCTGCATTTGGGATGAAGTAAATGCTTGTGCTCACCTTGATTTCTCCTGGTTACACAGTCATCATCACATCAGAGGGAACAGCAGCAGCCACAGTGTACAGGCCTTCCTATCATAATTTATTTAACATCATCATCAAATGCATACCCAGAGGCTAACAGAGGAGAGAAATCTCTCACGTGTGTGCCTGAAACTATCACCTAGGGCACTCTAGATCTTGCCAAGTTGATAGTGGACACTGCCATCATGGTTGTTATATTTTGTACTTTAACTAACAGTGAATGAGAGTTCTCTTTTTTCCATATTCTTACCAACATTGTGCATAGTAGTTTTGCAACTGGAGTAAATCCTATGCAAAAATCATTGCTTGTAAAAATATCATTAAGAGTTTCTTATTTTCTTCTACTCATTCCATGGTTTCAGGTCTTACATTAAAGTTCCGCTTGTTGCACAAAGTATAGGATATGTGTTGAATTCACTGTTATGTGCAGGGTTGTCTAGCTTTCCCAGGATGGTTGTTCCCCTAATGGATATAGCTCTTTTCGGTGAAAAAAACTATGTATAAAAACATGTTTCCCAAACATTGCATCTTATTTTGTTCACTCTTAAGAAGTGATTTCTTTAATTTCACCAGTGAAGCTCCTACAATTTAATATTCACCAAGGAAAGCAAGCAACAATTGCCCTAAGCCTTGTGTGAGAGAAGCTGTGATTATGTTACGTGCCATAAAGAAAAGGCTGCTGGGAAGGCAATGGAATCAGTGACCAGCTTTATCATTTTTAACCATATAAATTGTCTTATATTACCTAAATTAATACTTTCAATTACCTGGTGAGTGGGGGAAAATGCCCTTTATTCTTGTTCTAAAAAGGAAGTAGATGCTAAAAGAGATTAACTGTCTCTTCTACTTGCAAATGTTCAAAGCTAAAGGAGCCTGCAGTGTGTTTTCCCTTATGCTTTCACTGGAACTGCCTCCATTATTATCATACATTAAAACAGACGTGAGAGCGTGAGATGTGATCATCACATTGGCTATAATCTTAAATAAATACAAATTTTTATCTGTTACTCATAGATCCACGAGGCAAGTCCGGCTCACCTTTCCCAAAACTCCTGTTACTTGAATGAGCAGGAGCCATGCAAAGCTGTTAGAAGAAATCTCCCATCACTTTGAAACCATCGATTGTCTTGTAGAAAACACTTATGGCAGGGTGGATAAAAGCCAAGATGTTGTACTCTTTCTGCTGTGTGGCTCTGGCCTTTTATTACTTCATTGATCATCAGGCCTGATTGAGGTCATCATTCCCTTATAACCTGTTGACATGAGTTGTTTCACTGTTCTTAAAAGAATGACTTTGGTTGATCAAAATGACTATTTAGCATTCAAGGGTGTCTCAATGTATAGGAAGTCTTAAAGATGTACAACTTTGTGTGTGTGTGTGTGTGTGTGTGTGT
>CAJQZJ010034157.1:2648439-2675878 GCA_907164525.1 Lophiomys imhausi | reverse complement strand
AGGGAGGGGATTGTGATTGAGATGTAACTTGAAGAAATAAAAAATAAATTATTAAAAAAATGCAATGTGAAGTTTTGGCCTTTTGATAATAACTCTGACAAACTGTTTAGGATAATTGAGAAATACAAACTAATAGTCATTAGAACTTCTCATTTTGTTAGGCATTAGTATAGTGTATCACAGATGTTTTCTAAGTTAATTAGATATTAAGTTTATAAGAGACAAGCAACATTTGCTTATTCAAATATACAGAGATAGATAGATGGTCTTCAAAAACCTCAGGAGATCTGCAGGAGATATGGCATTGAAAGATGTTTTCTTTTTTTATAATTTATTTTTTATTTCTTCAAGTTACATCTCAATCACCATCCCCTCCCTACTCCCCCCTCCTGTCCCACCCTTCCACCCTCTTCCCCCTCAGCCCCCCCCCATCCTCTACCCTTTTTTGTAGTTTAAGGTATATCTTTTTCTCCCCAATAACTCCCCCTTTCAGTCCAAAAAATGGCTCTTTCTCTTATAACAATAAATACAATACAAAACAACAGAAATAAATAGACCACAATTATGAGAGTTATATGGCTTAGCATACATTCCCAATGTCCAGTCCATATGTATTTGGCACCTGACTTTAACATTCTACTATCTAACCATCTCCATGAGTTTAAAGTTCTATATCTAACTCAGCTTTCATACTAACTTGCATCACAATTTTAAAAACATCTTCTTAGATCAGAACACCCTCTTGATTCCTAAACAACTCAAAATTTAACTATGAGACTCTAGCTATCTATTCTTCAACCACCTCAGAGACCTGAGAGGGATAAATATATCTGATTATACAGGAAGTGCAGGGCCCGCAGCTTCCAAAACTAAGAAATGACATACCAGTGGCTGCCAGGACAGTTCCCATTTTCTCTCCATATATTACAGCATCAATCTTCAGCCATTTGGCCCCATTTCTCTGACAGACATTGATCGTAGAGCAGGAATTATGACGGACTTGCCTACCCTGTCTTGGCAGAGCTAGGCTGTCAACTTATCTGCTTCCAAGTTTTGTCCTTTTTGGACAGCATTCTGTCTACAATTGAAGCAAGGATTTCTTCTTGTCCGGCGCAGGCTTGCCACTAATGCAACCATCTCCAAATGGAGATACTTCGATGCTCATCTTCCACTTGGAGTAGAACAGGGGGAGTGCTGTCAGGAGCTGACCTGTCTCAATATCAAAAAATCTTAAGTTAAGGAACCTTTGAATGCCAAATTCTTGAGGTTTTTGAAGACCACCTATCTATGTCTGTAAACTTGGATAAGCAAATGTTGCTTGTCTCTTAGCAACTTAATTTCTGGCTAACTTAGAAAACATCTCTGATAATCTATGCTAGTACCTAACCAAATGACTTGTTTGAATCATTATTAGTTAGCATCTTAATTATCCTAAACACTTTGTGACAGTTGCTATCAATGGGCCAAAATTTCACGTTGCACTTTTAAGAGTTACCTAGGTATAATAACTTAAAAGGGGGTAACCTTAAATTTGTATCAGTACACAAAGATCAATACTTAGTTTTGGAAGCTGCTGGCTCTGTACTTTCTGTATAATCAGATATATTTATCCCTCTCAGGTCTCTGATGTGGTTGAAGACTAGATAGTCTTAGTCACATAGTTAAATTTTAAGTCGTTTAAGAATTAAAAAGATGCTGTAGGTATAAGAAGATGTTTTTAAGTTGGTAATGCAAGTTAGGATGGAAAATGAGTTAGGTATAGAACTTTAAACTCATGGAGATAGATAGGTAATAGAATATTAGTATTAGTTGCCAATTATGTATGGATTGCACATTGGAAATGTATGTTATACATTATAATTTTTATAATTGTGGCCTAATTGTTAAAAAAAAAAAGAATTATGAGTTCTGGGAGAAGGGGAAGACAGAGGAAGGGTGGATCTGGGAGGGGTGGAGGGAGGGGACTGAGATGGAGATGTAACTTGAAGTAATAAATAAACATTAAAAAATTAAAAAGATTAAAAAATAACAATTAAAAAAAGAAATTGAGAATGAACTGATATGAAGAATTGAAATTTATTAAAATATTTTTAGTACATATTTTAAGCATGGGAGAAGTAGAAGAGAGGCTCTTCTTATGTAAGGGACAGGGCACAACTGAGGACCACAGAGGCAGTCCTAACTTGAGTGTTTATAGTAGCCACAGTTTCTAGTGGCTTCTGAAGCTGTATCAAAAGGTGCTAAACAAACTTTTCATTTTTGGCAAATGACATCATAGGTGGGTTCCTGATGTGAACTGGGTAGGGTCAGGGCAGAAAGCCATCATGGATCAGGAGCTGCAAGGTGCAAGGTTTTGATGTTTGTGATGCAAACAAAGGCTTAGTCTTCTTAATGAGTCTGCCTGAAAATACCTGGGAAGAAATTATCAGCTAACAATAAATATCAAGGAAGGAACTTGAAGGCCTTGAAGGTCATGTGGGCCTAGGCCTTAAGCATGGTTCATTACAATTTTAGCATTTTTATTAGAAAATATCTCTATTTGTGTCATATACTAGAAAACATATGAAAGAAATATTTCTCTTTGACAATAATCTGAAATTTTGTTTGTTTTTTCATTATGTTTGTATATGCATGTGTTGGTAGGTGTATGAAAGTCAAAAGAGGGCATCAAATCCTATAAAGTTGGAATACAGGCAATTTTGAGCAGTCTGATGCCGGTGCTGGGAACTGAACCTGGGTCCTCTGTAACAGCAGTATATTCCCTTAGCTGCTGAGTTATCTATGCGGCTTCTGTCCCTTCTGTTTTTAAAAACATTTATTTATTCTATGTCAACAGTCTTCACAGCCAGTGTTGTCACTTGTGCTAGAATCCCTGAATCTCTCAGCTTAGGAGAAGCTTCAACAGGAGTTCCTTTCCTATCCCCTCTATTTTCCTTCTCTTCCGGTTAGGCCTCAGTGATTGCTAATGGGCAGTCTGAAGAGGCTGCATGTGTGCTTTCTTATGTATCATGCAGTTCATGCCTCATTTTACACAGTGTTTGATAAGTGCATCCCTTTTGGCTATGTTGTGAGCACCTCAGGGGGTTTGAGGAGAGGGATGCATACTCAGGCTTGTCAGTCATTACTCACACACAGAAACACCTTTTGTGTTTTCCTTTCCCTTTTTTTTCTTTTTAACTCTAACACTGCATTTATATGCATAACTACATATCAGCATGAAATATCAGGGACACAAATCCAGTCTTGTATGACAGCACGAGGAGTTGCTGACCACTGAGGATATGCTCATGACTTACAAAACGGTCTACACTGAGGCAATTGCCTTCATTAAACGAACCTTCAATAATTCTTAATATAATTAGTGATGAGAAAAGACAACCTGTGAGTGCGTGTAATTTATGTGCATAAATAAGGTCACCATTGATGTTATGAGTCATCACTAATGTTTTTCCTTTCTTTTTCACAATTGTTTCCAAGAATTGCTTGCTAAATTATTTTTTCCTTATTCCAGCAGCTGGAGGACATGAGGAAGGATTGTAATGTGATTTCTGAATGAGTAGAAATCGTTCCTAGACCCAAAATTTATCTGTTCTTTCAAGGTCTGTGGATATTTTCTGTATCTTGCTTTGTGCACCTGAGAAAATGTGCGCTGCAGGACTCTCCTCTGTCATGGCTCACCCTCTCTTCATTGAGCTTCTTTGAGGTTTTCATTATCCTATCCTTGTTCTGGTGATGCCATCATTTGTGGAGGCAGCATGCATCCTCAAGGGTAATTGATTCAAACCTCTGTTAAGGAGGTTTGAATATATTCAATTTCTGTTTTATTTCCACACTGAGAAAAGAAACTGTGTTCTGAGAAACTATAAGCTTATTAAATGCTCTGGGGAAAAGTAGGTTCTATAGTTAAATAATTTTGCCAAATGATACTTGTAGTATCACACCTTCTACTGATTCTTAAGGTACATTAACCTTTTAGAGGTTCTGTAATCCATTTGTTTGCCTCACAAAGAAATTTCAAATTAATTGAGCACTGGATTTTTGTTGTCACCTTGTTTGTAATATTAATACCCACTGAAAATAGTAACAATATTGCATTAGAGACAAGATGCTGTAACAGAGAGTTGAATATTTAAGTAAATGGTATTCTTTGGAAGCTATTAGACACATGTTCTTTTAGAATATTTAAGATTTGCCCAAGTGTTGTATAGTCAGTGCTCTCAAACTTGACAAACCATTTGAAGCAACTGTTGCTCTGGTAAATATAGACTATTTGAGTAGACTTGTAACGTGCACAGCTTTTCTTTTTTTTTTTTTCACAATGTAAATATGAGATTTATTTGGCTTATAAATTTGTAAGATGTTTCAAATTCTCAAAATGTGCTTGCATAGGTTGGTTTTTTTTTAATAATTTATTTTTTATTTCTTCAAGTTACATCTCAATCACAGTCCCCTTCCTACTCCCCCCTCCAGTCCCACCCTTCCACCCTCCTCCCCCTCAGCCCCACCATCCTCTTCCCTTCCTTCTTTTTTTTTTTTTTTTTTTTTTAGTTTAAGGTATTTATTTTTCCCCCCAACAGCTCTCCCTTTCAGTCCAAATAATGGTTCTTTTTCTTATAACTATAAATACAATACAAAACAACACAGCTTTTCTAACAAGCTCATGTATGAAGCCAGAACTGCTTGAAGACAGTGTTGTTAGTAGAAAAAATTTAAGTCAGTGTTCCTACCCTTCACTCTTCACATCCTGGGCTCTGGATAATTTTTTTTTCCTGTGTGTCACTACTAGCCAGAGCCTGTGCCATTAATAATCTATGACAAACAAAATGTCTCCAGGGGAGGGAAACGAAGTAGGGGTGGGAACTAAATTGCTCTAGGGAAAGAATGATTGGGTCACATGATTTTCTTGCAGATGTCTGTCTCTGACTTCTCAGGATCTCATCTTTGATGGAGAAGCTCAGCCAGCACTGCAAGTCTGTTCAAGTCGGCAGAGATGAGGGATATTTTATTGTTATTATCATCATTATTATTATTTCATTATTAACATAGTAGCCGGGAGTGAAACTTTGTGACTGAGCCTTTGCCTAAAATGTACAAGAATTGAGTGTTACATTCAACGTGCAACAAGTCAAAACAATATTTAAGAATACATGAAGAAATTAATACACATATTGTTGTATGGATGGATGAACGAATGAAGATATAAAAAACTAGCTGCATTTAAAATTTGTGTTTCCTGGAAAGAGAATGGAGAGCTGTGGTTCCGTTTGGTTATATTCATTGTTGGTGTGCATGTGTGCTGACTTTTGCATAAAGAACATATTTGTGGTGTAAGTGGACTTTATAATCAAGGAAGAAATTGCTGTCAGACGATCTTAAGTTCCTTACAGAGGGAAAAAAGAATGAAGATATCTTATTCTTTGATAGATGGCCTTACATTCAATTGAAAAATTCCAATCCTTTTGTCATTTTTAAAATTAAAAAATGAAAGTATAAATTATAACAGAAATAAAAAAATTGGCAGCCATATGATGAAAAGCAGTAGTGTTACCAGGTTCTAAATAGCCAGGTTTTCTAGTATGACATCATAGACAGAAGGTTTGGGAATGTGGCCCTTTCCAGAGGCAAGTGCATTAGTTATAAAATAAGAAGGAGAGATGTTCCTATCTAGATGCATGCTGTCAGTCTCCCACAAGGGCAGAGAGGAAAAGGAAATGCTGCTTCTGTTCTGCCTTAACCAATCTGAAGTTGAGAGAATATATTAAAACTTTAATAAATCTGAAACTAATTCATTTGACCAAAAAAGAAATGTTATTATCTTTTCTCATTAAAATCAAGACTTTGGAGACTAGTTCTTTACATTGGATTTTACTGATGACTTCTTACAGGGTATTACCTTTCTTAAGAAGATTAATCCCACATCCAGTTTATATCAGTTCTCTGGGCCTCATGTCCTAGTCTATAAAGTGAAGCTTAGATAAGATGATCTCTAGGGGCTCATTCAGTTTCACAACACCATGATTCAGCCATTCTGTAATGGGTTTGGTGAAGGAAACAGAAGCCAAATTAGTTATGAATGAGAAATTAGATATGACAATTTTGTAGGAGAAATTTAATAAATGAATGCACTGTTTATAAAGTTACTTGATGAAAGACAATCAATAGATGTCTTTTTAATGGTCAATTTTGAGGTTGTTTACAAATATCATAATGTTCAATATTAATTAGAAATAATTACTATGGCATTGAGTTTTGCTCCTATGATTTCCAGTGGTATTGTTCTGAGACTGAAGAAATAGAACTCTGATGATTAAGGATGTTGAGCATTGCTTCAAATGTCTCACTGTCATTAGAGATTCCTCCTTTGTGGATTCTCGGTTTAGCCCTGTTTCCCATTTTTTTGATTGGATTATTTGGATTCTTAGTGTTTAATTTCTTGAGTTCTTTATAAATTTTGGATATTAGCCCTCTGTTGGAAGTGGGGTTGGTAAAGATCTTTTCCCAATCTGTAGGTTGCTGTTTTGTTCTAATGACAGTGTCCTTTGCTGTATAGAAGTTTTTCAGTTTCATGAGGTCCCATTTATTGATTGTTGGTCATAGAGCCTGGGGAATACTCCTCCATTGCTGGTGGGAGTGCAAACTTGTACAACCACTGTGGAAATCAGTCTGGCCATATCTTAGAAAACTTGGAATAGCCCTACCTTGAGACCCAGCCATACCACTTCTGGGTATCCACCCAAATGATTCCTCACCAAACCACAAGGACATATCCTCATCTATGCTCATAGCAGCCTTATTTGTAATTGATAAAAACTGGAAATCACCCAGATGTCCCTCAACTGAGGAATGGGTAAAAAAATTGTGGTACATTTACACAATGGAATACTACTTAGCTATCAGAAATAAGGAAATCATGCAATTCACAGCCAAATGGATGGAACTAAAGGAGCTCATCCTGAGTCAGCTAACCCAGACTCAGAAGGAAGCACATGGCATCTATTCATGTATAATTGGATTTTAGCCATGTAGTACAGGATAACTATCCTACAACCAACACACCAAGAAGATCAGGAATATAGGCTTTGTTACCTATCAATGGGACAATTTGCCCTAGGGTTGCTATCATGTAGGCCCCCAGTGCAAGAGGAAGCTTGTAGCCCTCATATGACTGTTGGACTGAGAGGGGCTGATATGTAGAGACACTCCATATCAGAGGAGTGGGATGGGTGGGAGAGGGAAGAGAGGTTAGAAGGGTGGAACTGGGAGGGGTGGAAAGAGGGCACTGTGATGGAGATGTAACTTGACGTAATAAATAACATTATTAAAAAGAGATAGAACTCTACACTAAGTAAATGTTTGATAAACAAATATCACACAATTTATGTAAAATCAGTTTGGACATAGAAGAGTCTGCAGTAGGTCCAGCTAGATGGCTTAGTGTGTAAAGGCAGTTGCCATAGAGGCTGATGATCCATAGGATCCAAATGATGGGAGAAGAAACACAGCTCCTACAGGAGTCCTCTAACTTCCTCATGAGTGTGTGGCATGTGCACCGCTTTCCACCCACCCACATAGGATGCATATCATCCTAACTAATTGATAAAGTTAAGGAGACTCAGCAGCAAGCATAACTATGTAGAAATTGCCTATTAGTTATTTGTTTTCATATTCTTAAGACCAAATGTCTCTCATGTTTGCTTTAGTGGGGCCAGCTGACTTGGCTGGCCTCCATACGTGTTTCTGACATCTGTACCCAGCTTTCCTCAGGACAGGGAGGACATCACTGATCCTGTGGCCCTAGGTTATGCTTAGCCATTTCCTTGCACAGTACCTCAGGTTATTTTGGACTGTAAACATTTTTCCTATTAGTGTTTTCAAATTTTCAATATGTACTTATAAGTGGAAAATTAAGGTAAACATTTATAAGTGGAAAAGTTATGAGGCATCATTTAAGGTAAAGGGTAAGTATTTTAGGACAGTTTTTAAAAGTTAAAGGAGCTACAAAGTGCTGAATGAAATAGGCAGTCTTGTTATTTTGAAACTCCCTGAGGTGGTGGCCTCTTTTGTGGGTTTTGTTTTGTTTAGTTGGTCTTGTCATGGTTTTCCAGAGCATAATGTTCTTCATTCACATTGCACTCCAGCTGCACCTTGGAACCTAGAGAAATAAATTCTAAATGCATAAAAGCATGTGTGAGGAGTTGCCTCTAACTCCCAGAAGGAAGGTCCTCACTTAGTATTTATGTGACCTTCTCTATGCCTTCTTCATGCTCCATTCAGCACCAGTGTACAAGCCTTAAACTAGCTCCCTGTGTGTGCTGATAAATGGGTCTGCTTCAAATGGTTACACTCCAGTTGCTTGCCAAGATGACATACTTTATAATGTCTCAGAAGTGTCCCCCAAACTCATGCATTGGACCTGATATCCTTTGATTAACAATATCCTACTTCTCTGGGCAGCACAGTTAGGTTGTTAGGTTGTGCTGGAGGGTGCGAATTATCACAGGATGGAAAAGCTCACTGATGGGGTGCAGGGCTGGACTTATACCTTGCCTAACTGTTCACAAAGCTCAGCCATTTGGACAACTCTGTCACCACAATTCTGTATTCTCATACTACTTAAAATTTAATTTCCAAACTCCTCCATTGCTGGTGAGTGTGCAATCTTGTACAACCACTTTGGAAATCAATCTGGCAATATCTTAGAAAATTTGGAAAGCTCTACCTCAGGACTCAGCCATAACACTCCTTCACATATATCCAAAAGATACTCCATGAACTCAACAATGTTTATAGCAGTTTTATTCATAATAGCCAGAAACTGGAAATAACCCAGTTGTCCTTCAACTGAAGAATGGCTAAAACAAACAAATAAACAAACAAAACTGTGGTACATTTACACAATAGAATACTACTCAGCTATCAGAAACAAGAAAATCATGCAATTTGCAACCAGATGGATGGATCTAGAAAAACTCATCCTAAGTGAGCTAACTCAGAACCAGTAAGATAGACATGTATGTATTCTCTTATAAGTGGATATGAACCATATAGCACAGGAAAACCATCCTACAACCTACAGATCCAAACAAACAGAAACCGAGCATCACTATCCAATGAAAAACTCCACCTACCAGTGAATCATGGACCCTATTGCTTGAGGGGGTACACCTTACCCTAGCTGGGCAGCCATATCAAACCCCAATACAAGAGGAAGCTCTTAGCCATCATGTTATTGATGAACTGAGCGGGTTTGATATGTGGGGGCTTCCCTTATCCAAGGAGAAGGAGTGGATGGAGACAGGGAAAAGGGAGGAAAGGAGGGTGATACCTGTAGGGAAGAAGGGAGGGGACTTTGATCAAGATGTAAGTTGAAAATATAAATTAATTTAAAAAAATATTTTATATAATTACTGAGGACATGAAGTATCTGTTGTAACCCAGATCTACATGGATGTGGAAGCATACTGTCCTCCTTCACACAGAATTATCTCCTAATAGATGCTTTTATACCCAAATGGAAGGAGATGTGAAGGTAATGGTGTCTTCAGATATAGTCGTATGTATGTATCCTAGGACAGGAGTTGGCTTGCTATTGGAATAGTTAGCAATTAAAATAGTCTACAACCAATTTATAAACAGGTTAAAAATATATGTGCTTAATTTCTGTCTTGGTGTTTTTATTTTTCTCTGTCTAATCATGGGCTAAGCCATTTGTTGTAGGGAAGGTCTGAAGAATTTGAAATTATTAGTAGAAATCAAATCCATGGAATAATTTTGTTTATGATATAACATAAACGAAAGAGAAATACAGTATACATACAAAAGAAGTAATGAAAGAGTCAAAGCAGGAGGAACCCTGGCAGACCATGAGTTCCCCAAGCAGCACGCATGCAAAGCAAGATCAAAAGGGACATTAAACCGTGTCAAAAGACGACCAGTCCAAGTTAGGTTTTCAGCACCCTCTGTCCGGTGTGTAATGGACAGACTGGGATAGTACAATGCAACAAGGTCACACAAGGTCTAGAATATAAGACATAAAACGTGCACATTTACTTAAGGTATTGAGGGTCTGATGAGGAAAGCGAGGCAAATTTGGAGAAGAACTCTTGTCAATTTAGAGTGCTTTAGAAATTAATACTGTAGGCCAGCTACGCCGCTGTGGCTGTCACTATGGCCCATTACAAAGCTGCCGACTCGAAGCGCGAGCAGTTCTGGAGGTACTTGGAGAAGTCAGAGGTGCTGGACACGCTGACCAAAGTGTTGGTAGCCTTATATGAAGAGCCAGAGAAGCCCACCAGTGCTCTGGACTTTTTAAAGCATCACTTAGGAGCTGCTACCCGGAAAACCCAGAAATAGAGCTGCTTCATCTAGAATTGGCAGAAATGAAAGAGAAATATGAAGCTACTGTAGAAGAAAATAAAAAACTGAAAGCAAAGCTTGCTGAATAGGATTCTTCTCAGTTGAGAAGACACTGAAAGCTGGTTTTGTATCACTTGAATAGCTTGTATAGTATATAATCGTTCCTGAAAAGATGCTATAAACTTTTAATGTGTTAAATTTACTTATCACACTTTAATGTTATAAACACATATACATAGAATCACCAATAAAAACTCAATATAACTTTCTTTGGTTCTTAAAGCAGGAGAGTCCAAAGTAGACCTGGAAGAAAAGCTAAAGAGCCACATAAATTTTCATCTTAAAAGACATTTTATTTATTATCCAATTAGGAACGATGGTACTAAATTTAGTGTGGAGCTATTCCTTGGTTCAGGACTTGAGCATAGTAGGCACACTCATTCTTGACAATGTGTATTTCCTGTAGACAGTGGGACATATCTATGATGTATGATGATTTGCATGGGTCACCATGTATCTTCTGCTCCTTTATATGATGTGAAACAAATAACTCTTCTTCGGCACCACTTTGACTTAGATAACTTTGTGTGTGCCAGTATGAAGTCTGACACCACTTTTTTTTTTCTATGCAATCATGCCCATCTGACAATGCTGCCTTGCTGTGTGTGTGCGCTTTAGTGCGTTCTGGTTGCGCATTAGTTTGTATTGTTTTCAGTTTGTTTAATGCTGCAGTTACCATGATTGTAATTTACATAGCTTCCAACAGGACTATACTCTTACCTGCCTTACTTACTTAGTTGAGCACAGAAGAGAGATAATATAAGATTCTGGGTTCATGCACAAGCTGGGATGGGAAAGGGGATGAATCATTATATCACAGACAACTATAGTATGTAATTATATAGTGATTTCTTTCCCCTCAAAGGTATTTTTTGAGCCTTGAACTCATTTTATCTTTATTGTCCCTGTGAAGTAGGTAGGGCAAGTAAAGAGGAGGTTGGGTACTGAATTTTTAGGCCAAAGACTGGCATACAGATTTGTTGCTAATTGTAGAACCCTGGGCAGATCAGCTAATGGCTTAGAGATTCCCTTTCCTCATATGTACTATAAGAACATTTGCTGCCTACCTCACAGGGTTGTTGTGAGGTCAAATGGAGGATGTATATGAAAGATTTGTAAATGGTAAAGTAAAAAAAAAAAGAAATTAATACTGTAAATGTATTATCCAAAGCAGCTCTTCAGGAACAGTGGTTTTCATCTGTTTCTATCACAACTGATTTCTGGTTGTTGTTGTTGTTGTTGCTATGCAATCTCCTGGTCCTTGAACTCATTCCTCCTGTCCACTCTTCTTCTCCCTGGGCTCACTTCCCTAGTCCAGCCCCATCTCCATGGGCTCCAGTCTTTTGCTCCATTCCAGTCCCCTGAGCTCTGTTTTTCATGCTCTAATGCCTGCCTGCCCCAAGATTCCTACTCTGTGTTTCCCCCTGTCCTCAGTAGTAACCTTGGGACTTAGCCTCTCAGTTCTGCCCCTCACTTTTCACTTGTGGGTGGTCCCTTCTTAAAGGCAACATTGAACCACACCTGCAGTCATTTTGTTATATAATATTTTAACTTTGGATCAGTACTTTCCTTTTTCTCAAAATTGAAACCATTCCCCTTCTTAAAGATGTAGGTTCCTGCTGAAATGTGTAGCAAAATCCTATCTTTACTCTCAGCTTAACATTGAAGAGTGGTTCATTTTTGTTTCTCACTATCCTTTCCTTGAAATTACCCTCAAATGTCTTAAAAAGAGTTCTGTAAACTTTCTGTAGCTTATTTTCTTATTGATCGTCCAACTACTGCCTGAGTGTGACATTAAAATTGCTATAAGAGTCCATGATCTCCTGTTGACTGAAAGTAATGGCCTTAAATAATTCTTAACACACTTAATATATTCATGGAACTGATGCTGTAAGCTACACCTGTAGGAAGATCTTAGGCTGGGCTTTACTCCCCTCCCTCCCTTCCTCCCTCCCTCTTATTTTCCTTGTCTCTTTGTCTCACATTGCCTGTGGTTCACTTCTTCCATGTTTCCTTAAACATGACAATGTCCCATGGTTCTTTCTTCCTTGGATATGCTTCTGATTGTTCTTTCTGAGTTATTTCATATTGAGAACACATTCTGCTTCCACGTTGTGAAGTTTTCAGAGACAAAGCATAATATGAAGAGCTCTGCTGTCGCTTATTCTTACTAGAGAACACAATGACAGACAGAACTGGAGAATCAACGCATAAACGGGGGGCGGGGGGAATCAGGTAGCTGCTTTTCCTAGCTCTTGGAACATGGCACTGTCCAGGGTTCTGAATTGCCTTTGGGACTGCCTGTGTAAACTGAGGTGCATTGGAATGCAGGCTCTTATCGCCCATGTGTATGGTTGCGCTTGTGCCGCTGGTACTAAAGACAGATGCTACAGAAATGTGCTGTTATGTTCATCAAGGTATGTTCTCTTCTTCTTGTGAATGCATGGTCCCTTGAATATAGATGTGTCTCACTGTGACCAAAGTATAAGAGTTACAGAAAAGAATAGATGGGATCAGGACAGCTGACATGGGACTTAATCAAATGCGTCAGAAGCATAAGACTGATTTGATCAACTTAACTTTGAAACCATCTCACAAGGATTCTACTTGTGAGTTCTGCCTGGTACCATTCCTTTTGAGTGCCTAGTCTCATCCAACTAACAGAAGCTTCTACAAATCTATAAATATGCCACACTGGTCAGAACAAGAGGTATATAAATCTTACTGAGACTATGGTAGGATGTTCTTGTGCCTATAAACAATAACGAAGTCCACTAGTTCAGTGATGGATTCTTAAGAAAACCTGCATCCTTGAACAATACTCAAGAAGAAGAAAATGAACACATTTCATTCAATGTTCCCATAGCCTCAAAGATGCCCCTTGGGAAAGAAAGGAAGATATTTTCATCAAAATGAATGTTTTAAAACAATGGACAAAATAAAGTCCTTCAAAGAAAAGGTTTGAAGAAAGGTATGGATTTAGAATGAAAAGTCAGATAAATTTCACAGCCAACAGGAAACATTATAGAGGATGCCAATCTTTGCTAAACTGTTCGTTTCTTGCCATTCAGTTTTATTCCTTGATAAAAAGATGTGTCAAGTGCTTTCATTCTCTACTTTATGTAGTGTGTTTATTCTTATTGTAGTTACTAGTAGTTAGTTTGTAGCCAGTCCTTACTGCTTAATTGTTCATGTTTCTTTACAGTTCTATCAGGTTTAGCTCTGTGGGGGGTGGGGTCTCTGTATTAGTTGCAGCTGTTTTAACTTTGAATATTTCACCCCACTGTCTTCCATCCTCCACAGTTCAACAATTGCTGATTTTTCTTAACATTCCTTTGTATATATGGGACCATGTCTTTTTCCTCCCTTTCAATATTTGACTGAAATATGCCTGGCTTGGATCTGCCTGTTTATGACTCTGTGCAGCTTTTTGCGCTTTTGGGATGTGTGGGTTAGGGTTTCTCACTGAATTCCTGAAGTTCTGGTCATTATGTGTTTGAACTTTTCTCCCTTTTCTGTTCCTTCTACCCTTCTGGATACTGAGTGGTGTCCCACAGAATTCTAACATTTGGCTCACTTTTCTCCCATCCCTTTTCTCTCTGCTATTTGGATTTTATGTAGTCATCTATCCTCCAGTCCAATGACGTTTCCTCTGTTAGTTTAAATCTACTATCAATATTTTCCAGTAAAATTTTCATTCTAATTATTATATTTTTCTACCACAGAATTTCAGTTTGGCAGTGAAGGGTGAAAACTGCCACATAGGACCCTTATGCAGAGACCAGTAGGGTTTGTCTTTTGTTCCTTTATCTCATCCACATTGTCATACTCCATTAATGTCTTGTCAGTAGTTCGATTGAAAATTAGACCTTTTAGATAAGTTACTGCATCAGTTCTGGATACTGAGTGTCGCCCTCATTGTTAGCATGGGACTGCTGTTTGCTTGATTGTTTGTGGTTTTGGTCTTATGAGACCAGGTTTCACATACCCTATGTTGGTCTCAAACTTCTCTGTAGTTAAGGATGACTTAAGTTCCTGGTGGTGTCACCTCCCAAGTTTTAGGTGTGCCACTGCATCTCATTTGCTCTTTGTGGTAAATTGGCAGAACTGATTTTGTGATGTTCATTTTTCTGCACTAAGCCTCTGCTGTCACTTTGTACAGTATGCGGTCTCCATTACTGCCTTCCCCTGTATCTGACACCCCTGTGGTTGATGCTTGACTGTGGCTCTGGGTAGGACTCCTTGCGCAGTTTCTTCCATGTGTCTTTATTGAGCTTCTCTTTCCTGGTCCCACTAAATGTGGGGCTTTGTGACTAGTTCTGGCCACATGAGGGATCTCCATGGTTTATCTTTTTGTTTTTCTCTATAGTTTTTCCCTAGTCTTGATGCCATTTCATTTATTCCAACCTTGTCGTAAATACACAGATCGGACTCTGTATTCTGTATTCCCATTCACTGATATCCAAACATTTACCCTATCAGTTTCAAAATCAGTCCCCTCAAGCGAGCTCTGGGTCCCCCTGCCCATTCAACTTTTTACTGTCCCTTCTCCTGGGGGCTCTGGGTTTTCATTCCTCTCTCCCAAGTCCTCAGAGTTAAACTTGCTCAGCTGGTTAAGACACTCCCCTGCTAGCGCACAAGACTGTTAATACTTTATACCTGTGTCTTTTTTCTTTTTTGGTTTTTCAAGACAGGGTTTGTCTGTATTCTGGCTGTCCTGAAATCACTTTGTACACCAGGCTAGCCTTGAAGTCACAGAGATCCACCTGCCTGTACCTCCCAAGTGCTGGGATTAAAGGCATGTGCCACCACTCCTGGCTATACCTGTGTCTTAAGCAGCCCACCTGGGATTAAACAAAAATATTCTCACAATTGGTTTTAATATCTTCTACCAAGTACTTGTGTTTGTCACAGGGGAAAACGGTTTGCTCATAAGTTATCAACATTTTCTTAAGTGACAATATGAGCAATGTCCAAAAACCATATATACTACAAATGAGACTGTCATCTTGGAAATTTGGTTTATGAGGTATGTCTCATCTTTTCAGCACCCACCTCACTAAATTGTTTCTTTTCTGTCGTAAAGTTTTTGTGGATGTTAACTGGACAGTGATCTCATTCCTCCATGTCAGCTTGCTTCTTTCATCCTGAAGTACTTCTTTCTGCAGTGGCCGATGCTGCTGATGCCTCAGTTGGCCCACACACGGTATCTGAGGCAAGGCATGAAGGTGAATGTGCAGACGAGGCCTCCTTTCTAGGAAATTTGTCCAGAAATGGAGACAAGGAAATTGCCTTTTTCCCGCTAAAGTTTCTATTTGGATGACTTTTATAGGCTCATAAAAATTTTAGAGCTTAAACAGACCTTCACCATCATCTCATCCATTTTATTTTAGGGTAAGAAACATAGGTCTTACCATTGTATTTTCGAGGTTATTTTTTTAAAGAAAGTCTTTGAATCTTACTAATGTTTCTGTATTTTAAAAAGTTTATATTCTTCAGAGTTAATGATACGGAGTCTCTTAAAGAGTATAGTTGAATTGCTTTTTAGTAACTTAATGGTATTTCTTTAATATGGCTTCAGTATTCTCAAGACTATAAAGCTTTCATTAGATATTGCAAAACACAGATGTCAATGTTTGTGGACATCTGATCTTTAGTATATAATTGAAATATCAGAACTTCTTGAGAAACAATAAAAATGTTCATAGTGAAATAAAATCAGAATTTGTTTATAATCAAACATCACTGTTATAGAAGAGTCCAGAGAGTCGAACCATGGATTTATATAACCTTGGATTTATGAAAAAAGAGAAGCACTTGAATAGAAACTTGGCTTACTGTTTGACGATCCTATTAAGTTTCCGTTTTAAAGAACTTAATGTGGCCAATGGCCGGCATTAGTTAACCAGCCTTCTGTAGTTACAACAAAACACCCAAGTCATGCCACCAGTGAAGTAAAGGAAGCTTACGTAGCTCATATTTTTAGAGGTTCAAAGGCATAGTGCTGGTGTTAACTCTGTTCTGCGGGAAATCCACCCATCATCCATCATTGCAGAAGGCCATGGTGGAAGCGGTTGCTTAGATCACTAGTGAGAACAGCAGAGAGCAGCATAGGGGTAGGGAGAGGGTTCCGTGATTGCCCTGTCTTCAGAATTAACCAGAATCCCAGTAGAAATGACAAATGTCTCTTGAGCCTGAGCCTGTTCTTACTGAGGATGTCCTACTTAGTCCCAAAGAGCTAGCCCCATCACCTTTGCCAATCAAATGCCCTGGGGTCGTACTGCCAGCACAGGAACATCTGAGGTGAGAGTCAACATCTAAATCATCACACAGCCTCATGGGATGTAGAAAGGAAGACTCTTAAGAGGTGATTCTAATGACACCAAGGGAGGAAACACTTTCTTAGGCATTTTGTCCATTTAATAGGTTAAACCCTAATTTAAAATTTAAAAACCCTAAAGGCAAAATATTCCACAATATAAATCTATTTAGAAACTAGAAGCAATGGTTGTTTAGCAGAAAGGAATTAATTCTCAGAATCAATAGGGAAACAATTCAAATGGAATAGAAAAGTACCTGCTTCCTGCTGTAAAGTGGGCAATGACCATCACTGCACAAGCTGCAGAGTAGAAGCCAGAACCCCTTCTTGGTAATTTGTGGATTTAGTTCAATTATGACAAAGATGTTCCATTTGAACCAATCAGTTTGGCAAGGCCATAGGTATTAAGTGCTGTCTGTCTGTCCAGAAGAGAAGAGCTGAAAGCTCAGCTGTCAGCCTGGTTATTGGTTCAAGTGTGGCTTGAATATGGGTCCCTAAACTCACACAGGAGCTGAATTGCTCTCAGAGGATAACTTTTTCTGATGGTCACATTTATAAATGGGTCCTCTGGGAAGAGATTAGGATTAGATTTGATCCTTAGAATTGTATCTTGATAAATTTTATAGGAAAATGAAAAGCCAGCATGTGATACAATTCTGGCAGCCCCTCTACAGAACAATGCCCCAAGGTGCATTGCAACTCCAAAAGCCTATGCCAAAATCAGCCTGTATTCTTCATAACATAGCCAGCTCAGGTATTTCACTACAGTAATATCAACAACACAAAGACAGATATACTATTGTGTTAGCTTAAGAATCTCAAAGTGCAAGGGGTTTTTTCATGCCAAGAGATAGGCTTGCCACTAATTCAACCATCTTACAGTGGAGGTTCTTCGATGCTTATCTTCTACTTGGAGTAGAATAGGGGGTGCTGTCAGGTGCTGATATGTCTCGATATCAAAGAAAAAAGAAAAAAAAAGAAAATCTTAATTTAAGATAACATCTTTGAATGCCATATTCTGGGGTTTTTGAAGATGCCCTATCCATCTCTTGTATTTAGAGAAGCAAATGTTGCTTGTCTCTTAGCAACTTGATTTATCCCTCTCAGGTCTCTGAGGTGGTTGAAGAATAGACAGCTAGAGTCTCATAGTTAAATTTTGAGTTGTTTAGGAATCAAGAGGGTGTTATAGATCTAAGAAGATACTCTTAAAAGTGTGTTGCAAGTTAGTATGAATGTTGAGTCAGATATAGACCTTTAAACTCATGGAGATGGTTAGATAGTAGAATGTTAAAGTCAGGGGCCAAATATGTATAAACTGGACATTGGGAAGGTATACTGGGCCATTTAACTCTCACAAATGTGGCATATTTATATCTGTTGTTTTGTATAATACTTACTGCTATAAGAGAAGGAACCATATGTTGGACTGAAAGGGGAAACTTCTGGGGGGAAGAGGGTGGAAGGGCGGGATAGGAAGGGGGAATAGGGAGGGGTTTGTGACTGAGATGTAACTTGAAGAAAAAAAATAAAGTATTTAAAAAAATTAAAAAAAGAAAGGAATTCGTTTAGACACACTGGCTAAGGGGCCTTAAATATGTCTGTATTGTTTGATCTCTTTATAAATGGTAAGAATAAAACATGGTAACTGCTAAAAAAAAAAAAGAATCTCAAAGTGATAATAATGATGAGATTCAGTTTGTTTCTCAGTGTTCTTCAGTCCACTGTGAGGTACATTATATTTTCCCATGACTCACAAGATGCTTAAGGGACATTCACCACCACAGCATTGTTGGGAAAAGAAAGGTCGGGAACTCCTGCACTAATTGGTAATTGGTGGGTAAAGGGTACTTTGTGCATTTGCCCAGACTAATTCTCATGTCTGAGTACAGGGCCAGAGACAGATACAGTCTGAAGTCACAGCAGCAGGAGGCAGAATTAGAGGAGAAGGCATACTGTACTTCTTGCAGATGCCCAAGGAGCAAACCATACTGAGACTGAATTCAAATTACATTAATTTACAGCAGGTAGTTACTGCCGGGAAATGGTGATTGAATTGAAGATGATAGATACATAAAAAGATAACCCAAATGCACAAATGCAGACACACCAAAAGAAATGACATTTACAGACCAAAGGTGAGATCTCAACCAAAAAAAGATTATATAAAAACCATTTGATTTGCCTATAAATATAAGGCACATTGGCATTCAGTTCATTGTAACTAGCATTCTTCTGTGAACAATTGAATGTTAACAAATAGTATCATAGCCTATTTTATTTGGAGACCAATGATATACTAAAATTAAAAAATCAAGTTATGTTTCAATGATAGGTTATGTGAACTTACAAACACACACCTTTTAATTTCATATTCTTGAAATGTCTGGGAACAGAGATAGAAATACTTCTGTGTTACCATGTGCTGTCATGTCACCAGCCTGGTGAATCTCGAGCATATGCCTGTGTGGGGAGTGGCCAGGGAGTTTTTGTAAAGGCCTTGTCGAGGACAGCCATCATTCCAAGCACCAGGAAGTTCTGTCCCATTGTCTACCTGTCATTTTGGTTTGGGGAATCACTGATGTTTTACCTTTTCTCTCTTTCCAAACATAGCTAATGTTCAGTGATTGAAGGAGGGCTTTGTGGGCACTGTTCAGGTACATCCGACATTTGACTCATAACTTCATAGCTTTAGCGTTCCATTTGTTCTGATAAGTAGTAGATCATTGGCAAGTAATTATGAAAACCAGCTCAGGTGCTTCATGCTCTCCTCCTAACATGCTAGCTCCATCTAACTTCCTGTGATTTTCTGCAGAGAGGAACTGACTTCATGGCGTAGTATTAGTCTATTCTAATTTTGGAGACTTGTACTTGGGAACATGGTTTCCTACCAGCTCTTATCTCACGTGTTCAAGGAATGCAACAACAGTTAAAAATGAAGCCCAGTTTGCATGTGGCAGCTCTAATCCAAGTAACATTCATTCAAGAGCACTATCATGTTCTTAACCTCGTAAATTTTTTTGACTATATTTCCTTTGTATAACTTTTCCCACCCTGGAGTTGTTGTGATTTACTTAACAACAATGTTAACAGAAGTCAAAGTGTGGTGAAGTATAATCACCCTGAACACACTGAAATGAATAGTGTTGGGACCACTAGGGCAGCATTTACCTTTGTTGACACTGAGAGAGGACAAATAACACCTTAGTGTCCTAAAGAATCAATACAGCGTGGTGCACAAGAGCATGGATGTGCCAAATGCTGGTTGTATGTGGTCCCACATGTTATTTGCTTGTGTGACCAGGATCAGACTGCTTAAACCCTCTGAGTTTCAGCCTCCTCGTCCTTTCATGTAAATTCTGTTCTCACTGCCATAGACCACTCTGAGGATTGAGTTATGTGATACTTGTAAAGTGCTTAGCACTTAAGCTGAGACAACACACACAATCAGATATATTACCCATTATTTTGCAGCCTTAAATATGTATTATGATTCAATCTCTTGATCTTGAGCTATAAACCTTTATGTACCTACATTAAATATTTTCATTCATCCTAATTAAGTTTCACCTCTCAACTTTTAGGATTCACTCATTTTTCCAACACAGATTTTTTTAAGGATCATTCCTATCATCAAAATGATAGCAAATAACCTCTATCCGAATCCAAAATTTGAGAAAAACCTTAATTAGGGGTTATGATAGACCTTCCCATCAATTGAAAAAATCAGTACAATGTCTACATTATCATTGTGTATATACCCAAATCAGCCATTACATGTAGTGTTTTCTTTTCTTTTTTTCTACATTACTTTAACTGCAGAGTTTAAAGAAAATGTGTATGTGTACATGTACTTGTGTGCGCATGCATGTGTGTATGTGTGTGTGTCTGTGTGTATGTCTGAGTGACTCTACTCTCATCAAATAATACTTTTATAAGGGTATTGGTTCAAATTCAAACATGTCCACAGACCCATAAATATTTAAATGTTCTCGTATGTTCAAGTAACTCTCCTTGAAGTTTGTGTGTATGTGTGTGTACATATCCGTGTGTGTTCATATCCGTGTGTGTGAGTGTGTGTGTGTGTGTGTGTGTGATGTGTACACAGAATGGTGCACTGTGGAGGTGGGAGAACAACTTGTAGGAGTTGATTCTCTCCTGCTATGTGGGTTCCTGTGATTGAGCTCAGGTTGGCAGGTTTGGCGGCATGCACCTTTATCTGCTAAGACATTTAACTGGTCCTTAACTACAGATTCTATTAATTATTATTGGAAAACCTAATGCAGACCTAAGATTGGTTCAACTGTGGCATCGTGTTCGGGAAGACCAGTGTTAAACTGTTCACAGCTTTGATGCACAGCTGATCACAGTTGGAGAGTTCTTGTCCCTTAACCCTAAAGGGAGCTTCTAGTGTGTCACCTTGGATTAATGGGCATCCTCTTTGTAGAGCTGTTAACATCAGGTGAAAGCTGGAAACGTGATCGCAGACAATCAGAGTTAAAAGGGCATCCCAGGACACTGTGATCAACCTTTGGCTGAAGGCCAAGAGCATTGTTTTTACCCAATTCCGTGGTTCTTCCAGCTTTCATAAATCTAGCAGCCTTGAAGGATTTGCTCTTCATGACCCAATTTGGGAGCTTAGTGGTCAGAAGTAATTTATCAAGTGCTTTGCAGAGACCTCTGTGAATTAACTCTGGTTGTCTTCATCATATATCTGCTACCTGACTGCTAAAAACAAACAAAATGGGTTCCTGGCTTAACAAAAACAGAGCCCTGAACACACTGAAAGAAAGCAAGAAGAGTTGGCAGCCTTCTTAAGACTTAAAAAGAAGTAACCAGTGCAAAAACTCATGGTTTTGCAAATATGAGTGTTTGTAGACTCTATAGACTCCTCCTCTACCCCTTTATTTCTAAATTTGCCCATGAGTTCAGTTTTTTTATTTTTTTTATTTTTTAGCTGTTCCAGAGACACAAAAGCAAACAAAGCATGGCTCAGTGTACTTTTAGGGATGGGATATGTAGTTAAATGCTTGCTATACCTGAGATAATGTTCCTCTTACTGCCTCTGCTACTCTAAAGAAAGTACATTAATTACACAGTGGCAGCCACTAGACACAAAGTCAGAGTGTCTAGCAAAAATGAAAACACATTCCAAGGCTCAACCACTTAGCAACTTGTTGAGATTTAAATACCCTGACTCCACAATTTGTGCTAGCAGATGGAATATAATTTTGTAATTAGCAGTGTGTACCTTCCTAATATGATGGTGTTTCCTGTACTCTCAATGAATTATGCAAATCTCTTTACCTGTAAGTTTATGTTTTACTTCTCTCGTTACTAAATATCATGCATGGTATAGTGTTCAGTGTGAAGACAATGCAATTAAAACCTTTAAATGAAGTAATCAGTAGGCCACAACAAGCAATCAACTCTGAATCTTCAGTCACACAGGGTAAGAAGCAAAATGCTGCCGTGGGTTTTGGAGGCTGATGGGAACATGCGACCGCAGGCCTGAGTGAGCTGGTGTCTCTGGGCTGAGCTGGCATTGAGAGCTCTGTGATCAAAGGGCTTCAGGCAGTTTTCTTGGAGTGTACCTGTGCTGGGCTTTGTGATTTATTGATTTTTATATTCAGTCTTTGAGAGAACCTATCCCATTCTTCTATGCATATCTCCAGAAATGCTATATAATTAAGATAGCAAGAATATTCTCATAACATTAATTCACATTAAATTTGTTTATAGTCCACAGATAAATTCCATGGTTAACATTTAAGCCATTAAGTTTCTTAAAGAGGTTTACTGAGGCATAATCTATGAATTATAAAACTAACCAATATCTAAAAATAATTTATTATTAATTTATTTATGTATTATGAATGTTTTGCTTGTATGTATGCACTTCAAGCCTACCTAGTGCCCACAGATGCCAAAATAGGTTGTCAGATCCCCTGGAACTAGAATTACAGAAGGTAATTAACCACTGAGCCATTTCCCCAGACTTTAAGAATAATTTTATTACATTTTAAAATTTTTATTTAAAATTTGTTAATCAATTATTTTTTTATATCCCAGCCACAATTTCTCCTCCCAGTTCCTCCCCCTCAAAACCCCTTTTCTCCATCCAGTCCCCCCACAATCTACTCTTCCTCTTTTTCTCTTCAGAAAAGGGAAGGCCTCACATGGGTATCAACCAGCTGTGGCATATCAAGTTGCAATAAAACTAGCTACTTCCTCTTCTATTAAGACTGGACAAGGCAACCCTGGTGGAAAGGGTCACAAAGGCAGGCAACAGAGTCAGAGACAGCTCCTGCTTCTACTGCTAGGGGTCCTACATAAAGACCAAGCTACACAACTGTAATGTATGTGCAAAGGGCCTAGGTTAATCTCCTGCAGGCACACTGGTTGGCGGTTCAGTATCTGTGAGCCCCGGTGAGCCCAGGTGAGTTGATTCTTTAGGTTCTTGTAGTTTCTTGACCGGTCTGGCTCCTACAAGCCTTTCTCCGCCTCTTCCACAGAATTCTCCAGGTTCTTCCTAATGTTTAACTGTGGTTTATGCACCTGTTCCCACAAGTTGCTGGGTAAAGCCTCTCTGATGAAATCGGGGCCAGGCACCAGTCTACGAGTATAGCAGAATATTATCAGGAATCACTTTCTGTACTAGGTCTCTCAACTATCCAGCCTCTGGGTCCTGGCCACCCACTGAGTGTCAGGGGTGGGTTCACTCTCATGGCATGGGTCTCAAGCTGGACTGGTCATTGGTTGGTTACTACCACAATTTCTGTACCACCTTTGTCCCAGCACATCTTGTAGGCAGGGCAAATTATAAGTCTAAGATTTTGTGGTGGGTTGATGTCCCAATTTTTCCACTGGAAGTCTTGCCACAGGAGTTAGCCAGTTCAGACTCTACATCCCCCATTACTAGGACTCTTAGCTAGAGTCACCCTCATGGAATCCTGGGAGTGTCAACTGCACTAAGGCTCTAACTTGTCCCAGAGATGCCTCCCTATTCCAGTTATATCTCCCAGGACTCTGTCTTTCCACTCTCCTCCCACCTGATCCCTCCTGTTCCCAAGAGGCTGGGATTGTGATTATAATTACATCATTTTCTCCTTCCCTTTCCTTCCCATAAACCCCTCCTTACTCTCTTTCAAATTTGTGGTCCCTTAAAAGTGTACCAAAATGACTGCCTAACCATGAGCTGAACAAAGACAGCAACACTAAAGATGCTGATGTGTTTGCTTGAAAGCTGAAGAGGCTTCATCCCTACATAAACAACTGCAGGCAATAAAGAAGAACCGAAACAGGGGAAATAGTCTTCCCTAAGGAAGAACACGCAGTTAGTTAACTTCGTTTGCTGACAGTCTCATGTATTCAGATAGTGCATTCTGGTTACTTTTACTCTCCACTCTGTCCTCACTCCCTCCTAAAGTCCCTTTCCCACATTCATATCTTTTTGTTTTGTTGTATGACTGACTGAATGTAACCAGGCTCCTCAGTGTGACCACAGGTTGTAACCTTCTGCTGGAAGCTGCAGGACTCACCTGTGGGCACGCCACTGAAGACAGTGAGTGACTCGCCCCCAGAATCCACTACGGGTCAGTAGTTCACTGTGGAGAAGTAGGGCTCCTGAACCTCTCTTGGATATGTGATTGACTAAAAATAGGGCTAGTTCTTCTACCTTTCAATACACATTGAAAAACTCATTAAATCACCTAGGTCTGCCACAGTTATGATGGGACCGCTGTCTTGAGTATACTCTGTGTCCCTGGGAGGTCACTGACCCCTAACTCCCTTTTCATTACATCCATTGACGTGTTTTCTATTACTTTTCCATGATTTTATATGATTAGATTCAGAGTTAGTCTTTGGGATAACGCTTTTCATTCCAACAACAAAACAAAACAAAAAATCCCTGGTAGAATGAAGTTTTGATGGCAAAGTCACTTTTTGTTAAAGACTAGAATTAGAAACCAAAAAAAAGTGTACACTTATTCTTAGAAGTTTTCTGCTACTATGAATATTATTTATGAATATTATAACCTACTATGAATGTTATTTATATTTTACCTTCTATTATGCTCTAACAATACAGAACATCTGGACATTTCCAGGTATGCTGTATCTGTAGTGAATATTACTAGAATAGATTTAAGTCTTCAAAAAAATTTTTATTAGAGGCTTGAGATTGTTGTTTGTCTTGGCTTTGTTTCCTGCTGCTGTGATAAAGTACCCTGTCAGGGACATCTTAAGGGAGAAATGGTTTATTTGGCTCATAATCCCAGGTTACAATCTGTCCATATAGAGAAAACAAGAAGACGAATGCTTGAAACATCAAGTCATATCATGTCAACAGTCAACAGAGATACTCAGGACTTTTCCAGGCCAAAGGGTCTTCTCCTCATTCCTTCCATAAAATAGTCCCAAATATTCAGCTTTGTCACAAGTGATAACTCCACTCCTGATGCTACAGTCTATACTAGTCAGGGTTTTCTAGAGGGACAAAACAAATAGAATGAATATATATTACAAGAGGATTTACTAGATTCACTTGTGCAGTATGATCTAGGTGGTCAAACATTGGTTGCCTCTTTATTTCTTGGTGTGCCAGGAGTGGAAAAGCCCACTTTCTTATACAAGCTTGACAAATCTTCTAACACTGAGCTACATCCTCAGACTTTTCTTCACTTTTATTTTGAGATAGCCTCGCACAAAGTTGCCTAGTCTAGTCTTGCAGAACTCTGTAACCCAGGTGGATCTCGAGCTTGCAATACTCCTGTCTCATCCTCCCAGTAGCTGGGATTATAGGCCTGTTTTACCACACACCTATTTGATCACAATCTCTTTTCAATTTTTGGTCAAAAATAATGAGATTGTAAAATTATGATGGTATTGTAAAGCTGATGGAAGATGAGGAATAATTAAACCTCACAGAGACTTCTTCCTTTTTTAAGAAGCTAATTCTTGATAAAGCTACATTTTTCTGAATGTCACTCTTCCATTTTTTTAAAGCTTCCTTTTTCTATTGTGTTTGAAATTACATGCATGTCAAAGTTCCATGTGAGATTAAATTTGTTTAACAAAATACAACCTACACAATTATTTTTGACTGATCATTGTCAATGATAACAGCAACACCATTATAAAGGAGTTATATGCAGTCTTATGTAAATGAAAACACCTAGGTTATTCAGTGCACTGTCTCATCGAATACTTTGGGGCTTGCCTCTTTCCTCTCATTGAGCCAATCAATGTGAGCTTTTTCTTTCCAATGAAGAAGGTGGTCCTAGTTCAAGAGGAGCTTGGATGAGCATTAGTGACTTTATCTTTCAAAGAATATTTACTTACTTTTATAAAATAGGAAGCTATGAAGTTAAAGATGAGTTGGAACAGGAAGAATGTGGGGTGTGAATGATGTAAACACAGTACTAATGTATGAAATTATCAAAAATTAACAACATTTATTTTTGTGTATATGTGCATACATGTTCATGTGTAAGGGTGCATACATGGCACAGTGCACATGTGGAGATCAGAGATCAACCCCAAAGTGTCATTCTCCCTTCTGTCTTGCTTGAGACAGTCTCACTTGTCAAAGCTCCTCTGTATATTTCAGGCTGTCTAGCTCACAACTTGCAGGAGAGTGTTACACTCTGTTCTCATCTTCTGTTGAGGTACTGGAACTGAAAACATGAATCTGACTTTTACATGGTCCAGAATTCCAACTCAGGTCATCAGGCTTCAGTCTCAAGTTCTTTTTACCTTTGTACAATCTCCCTGAACTCAGTAACCTTAACTTTAAAGCAGAGAATGCACTGTGATGGATATATAACTTGAAGTAATAAATAAACATTTAAAAAAGGAGGGAGAATGAGATATCTATCTTGAGGACACAATGAGGTTTTATCTGAAAACATTTCACACAGTTTGACACACAGTACATAATAAATCCTCAAAATGTGAATGTGTGTGCTGTTCAACTTCCATTTCTTTACCTGCCACAAGGAAGTAGAAATAATCAAAAGTGAATCCATGACTAGACACTTCTTTTCTGGTATGTCTTCCTGTAAAAAGTATTCATCATCGAGGTCAAAACAGTCTATGAAGTTGGAATGATCCATGTTTAGGGACAAAACATTTTAGTTTCTCTGAAATTAATGTTGGTGCAAATAGGGGTGTTTACTTGTTTGTTTCCTACATTGATGTAACCCTCTTCTATCCAATGGGAAATAGATGGTAAATAAAAGATAGATGGATAGATAGATAGATAAATAGATAGATAGATAGATAGATAGATGATAGATAGATAGATAGATAGATAGATAGATAGATAGATGATAGATAGATAGATAGATAGAGAGAGAGAGAGAGATACAGATAGTTAGATGATAAGTAAATGGCAGATAGATGATAGATAGATATACTATGAAGATGTTTAGTGATTAATTTTGCATAAAGATAGGAATGGTTTTTGAGTCATGTTTTGTGGGGCAAGCATATTCTCAAGAGTAATTTTCACAAGAGCTGTAAACCGAGAACTGTGTCTATCGGTCTGATCATTTTAGCTGCATTGTCAGTCCAGTTTATTGTATGTTTTAGGATAGCTGTTAAAAAACTAAGTAATATCCAACTCAACTTTCATCCTAACCTCTGTTGTTTTGTATTGCATTTATTATTATAAGAGAAAGAGCCATTTGTTGGACTGAAAGG